>JXOV01026066.1:0-57522 GCA_001014945.1 Clogmia albipunctata
AACCTTCAACTTAAACCGCCTACTCCGATCCGTCAATATACAATTAATTTAAAATAATTTGTTTATTGTTTAATTTACCTTATAATATTCATTAATAACGTTATTAATTTTTCTAAGAAAATTTTGAACAGTTTTATATAANAATCGTCGTTAGAAGTAGAGGTGGTAATTTTTCTCACGGCCGAGTTTTGAAGGTCATATATCCTAGTTAAAAGTTTTAATTATTATTTTTGATACATTTTCAGTTTTATATAGTCTTTTACTATAAATATATCATTTTCTTAGTTCTGATTTATCCTAATCGGGATTTATTGCCAAAAATCTAATCATAAAAAATCTAGGTTTTGAATGTACTCTCTAATTATCGTATAAAAATACTACTAAATGAGATAAATCGTCTAATTTGATTTATATTAATAGAGAACTTAAATAACTATTGAAATTATAAAAAAAAATAAATTACAATGAAAGCTATTGTTTTGGTGAACGATTAAAACGGACTGACTCAAGGTGTGCAGTTTCATGCGGGTCGAACTAATATTTATTTCATACAGGATCTTAACGAATATTATTTGATTTTTTTTATTAGATAGACTTTTATAGAGCGCGGCCCATTCAAATCATTTTAGAAACTTTTACGATTAAATAAATGACGCCAATTGCACATTTATTTCGACAGTGGGGTACCGTTATTGTTTTCGCTTGGTCAATTTTTGGATACAAGTCCAAATGTGACGTTTATTTCTTTCTCTTTCTCGTGTATGAGTTAATTGATATAAGAGAAAAAGAGGAGCTATTTTGCGATGGTGTTATCTAATGATGTGAGTTGTGAATGAATGAAAGTTGGCGAATCGCGAAAAATAATGAAGCGCGAAAATGCTCACCCGAATGTGATGTATGGTGGAAGTGTGGTTTACATTTTATATAGTATAAAAAAATAATGCTCAAAGCGTGGAAGCACTAAATTAGCTTTTCCCTTCGGTAGACATAACTTATTTCTGTTCAATTATTCCACGTGTGAATTACTTCAACTTGATGTCGATTGTAAATCGGCAATATAATTAAACGAACTATTTTAGAAGGGGTGAATTTGGTGTCGTTGAAAGTACGAATATATTTGTGAAGATTTTGTATTTCTTTTGCAATTTGGAGACATTTTTTCCAGTGTCCCTTTCCTCTTACTGGAAAGAGGTTGTATTTACTAACGAGGTAGCTAATTGTTCCTTCGGCGATGTGATGGGAAATCAAATATCAGGCTCCTATTTATTATCAGCACGCATGCCTCGTCGTTCCCTTTGTTCATCCTTGCACAACAAACCGTGTCTACTGCGGGAGAGCGGGCGAGTTCGTTTTCGTTTTTTTGCAAAGATTCTGGAGGGTTAGGATTAAAGGATATGAACTCAGAGACAGTTTAAATTGATGTTCATTTGGTTGCTGCATTGTTTTTAATGAAAATATTTAAATTATTATCATTTTAATTTGTTCTAAAATTAGCACTTGTCGTAAACAGCAAGTGAAAATATTAGTATGATTGAAAAGTCGGTTCCAATTAGATTCTAAATTGATGCAAGAAATGATGAATGAAAAATGGAGACTCGAGCAGAACTAGTGACTGGGTGAATGAATGCATGAATCTATGTATGGGGGAAACAAAGCAGAAACTACTGAAGTAGTGAATGAAAGACAGGCGCTGATGTTGCCTGGATAAATGGACGGATCGGTTTGAATGGAAAGAGAAATTGTTGAGAAAGGTTTCACTCGATGCTAGGAAAATATTATGTTTGCACAAAGAGAGGGAAAGAACTCGACAAAATCGATATAGTGTATCAAAAGGGGGTGGGAGGTGGTTACTAGTTACCGTTACATTTTAAATAACAAAGATCTAATGTATAATCGATATTTTGTTTAAACAATCTAATATTATGGCATTTTTTTGTAATGAAATTGACTCGATCTGAAAATAAATTTCCTTAACTCTCAAAATGATAACAGTTATGTGATAACAGAGCTCCTCCAATCGGATCTCCATAAAATCATCGTGTCACCGCAACATTTGTCGGCGGACCACATAAAGGTGTTTCTGTACCAAATACTGCGTGGCCTAAAGTATTTACATTCGGCCCGGATCCTGCATCGAGACATAAAGCCCGGCAATTTACTGGTGAACAGCAATTGTGTTCTGAAAATATGTGATTTTGGCTTGGCGAGGGTGGAGGAGCCGGATCAATCGAAGCACATGACCCAGGAAGTGGTGACACAATATTATCGAGCACCGGAAATCTTGATGGGAGCCCGACACTATTCAGCTGCCGTAGATGTATGGTCTGTAGGATGTATATTTGGTGAATTATTGGGAAGGCGAATATTATTTCAAGCGCAAAGCCCTGTTCAGCAGGTAAGTGAAAAAATCAAATGCAATATATTGCAAAGAAATTATTTTTTTTTCTCGATAAGATTTTTAGAATTATTATTAAAATATTTTCAATAGTTGACATGACTATGAAACTCTTTGACATAACTCAATTTTAATTTAACTCTTGAAAGCTTTTGGTATAAATTCAAATTAAATCAATGGTAGGATAAAGAGAAAATACAACCGAAACCATTTTCTGTACGAGTGCGACCTAGATTTAATATGGTAATGTCATTTGGAATATATATATATTTTTATCTATCGATTAGCTGGAACTGATTACGGAATTGCTAGGAACACCAACACTAGACGACATGAGGCACGCCTGTGAGGGAGCTCGGTCGCATATGCTGAGAAGAGCTATCAAGCCACCAACACTTTCCGCTTTGTACCGGCTGAGTTCGCACGCAACCCATGAGGCTGTTCATTTACTTTGCCAGATGCTAGTCTTTGATCCGGTAACTAATTGTTTTTTAATAGTGTAGTGTTGCAACAGGGTGTGGATTTGCCAATCGAATGCCAAATGATAATTAATATTGTAAATTTGCGTCATTGAACACACAGGATAAGCGGATATCGGTAATAGATGCTCTGGCGCATCCTTACTTGGACGAAGGCCGACTCAGATATCACTCGTGTATGTGCAAGTGCTGTTTTACAACATCTGCGGGTATGCGGCAATACATTGTGGATTTCGAGCCGTCAGCGATACAGCCTTTTGACGACTACTGGGAGAGAAAACTGACATCCGTTCAGCAGGTTAAAGGTGAGTGGCACACAGTTAAAACCTATATATACTTGTACATATAAAATTCGCTACAAGGCATATTTAAATCTAATGTATGTATATTTTCATCTTTACTTGTTATTCTAAATATTATCTTAAATGTATAAATGATCCATTACAATTAAGTGTTCAAATAGTAGCCACAAACTTTAATTAATTAATTTTTATAATAAAAAAGTAAAATAATAATTGAAAGAATAAGAATATTATACTTTATTAAAAGGTATAAATTTCGTTTAGTACCGACTTTTTACATCCCAAAACAACCTATATAAGTAATAAGATAATGACCTTTTGGCTTGTATTCTTTCTGTTGCAGAGGAGATGCACAAGTTTATTGCTGAACAGCTGCAAACTGGCCGAGTCCCACTTTGTATAAATCCTCAAAGTGCCGCTTTTAAAAGTTTCGCCAGGTAAGGATGAGATGGTGATTATATTAATATAAAATAAAATAAAAAAAAGAAACGAGGGATTGTGTGCAGAGTGAGCTTTTTGGAAATTGAATGGATTGTGTTTGTCACAAAAGAGACAGATTTATTTAAATGATACCAGATCAATTTATGGATCGGAAGAAAATCTCCTCATCATTTTGCGTGCTTTTAGGCTAATCTGTATTGTGTAATAATTATTAGAACAAATTTACTAGAATTAATTATCAACCATCAAGGATCAAATGTCTGGATCTGAAAGAGGACGATGAAAATTATTGGACAAAGTTATAAAATAAGTATGTAGGAGAGAGTGAATGAATGGATTACGTGTGCAACGAGAGTGAATGGAGTGAAAGAAGGATTGAATAAATTGAGATTTTATTGCTCTAATCTATATATAACCATACAAACAATAATAAAATTAATCAAATCATCCTGTGTTGTTATATTATGTCATCTTTAGTTCACAAAATGCATCTGTAATATCATCATCAGGAACCAACAACACAACATCACTGACATCATCAAATACAGTAACAAATAGTAACAATAGTAGGAGTAGAAAGTCGGCGTCCAAATCATCATCGTCGTCTATGTTGAAATTCTATTAACTCCAAGTAAGTGTGAGAAAAATAAAAGTCAAAAGTTCCCCGACTGTAAATGTCTCCTGATATTTATTCTAGTTTTACTACAGATTTTATTTTATTATTTTCAATGCACACTGTACTGTTGTAACCAGAAAAACATAATAGAAACATAATAAACATGAATATGTAGAAAGAGAATCAACACAATAAAAGAGGAGTTTAATAGAATTTATATTTTAATTAATGTGTGAATGGGAAGGTTGATTGAAATTCAAATTACATACAAAAACTTCAATACACCACATTACAAGAACATGAAAAGGCCTGACACAAAAAATTAGGATAGTCAAAAGTTTTATTTGCTTACAAAATTTGAAAATGGAAAAGGAAACATCTCAACTATAAACATGTTAGAATGGAATTCGTAGTTGACGTAATTGTATATAAAATTATTGTAAATGAAATAAACATTTATGCTCGTATAATGATATTTATAATAGAAAAAAGTAAACCAAATTTGAACACTTTTTCTTGAAGCAATTATCAGCAATTTTGTCCACCATAAACCGTCACAGATACATACAATTATCTCAGGAAAAACTGAGATCCGTGGACAATGAAGAGAGGTCTGACTAAAGGATTCAAAGGCTGCTAGGTGTGTCAAATTTTTAAAATTATTATATATTAATATTTCTATTTATATCCTATGCAAAATATTGCTAACTATACTAGTTGAAAATTAATTGAACATTTTATAATAATTTAGACTATGTACCCTTGTATGTTTCTAGGTATTCACTTTATTATTACGCTTAAATATTCACCTTATCATACTCGTACATGTAAAAATGTCTTGTCAATAATACACACTCCTTAAACTCATTACCGTTCCTTATTTTAAATAGCTAATAGCTCGAATTGCATACTTAATGTGCCAATATTATAACCATTACATTGTATATATTTTAAAAATTTTATTCTATAATCGTCATATATAAAAGTTGTGTGTAAATGTCTACATATTCTTAAAAATCGATAATGTTATCAATGAAATTGGTTTATTTTCTTTTTTTATCTAAAAATAATGTTCGTATGTTAAAAACAAGACAGTGCAAAAGATTTCTCGGATGTTAGTTTTGTAATATTAGCTTTGCTGTGTAAAAGATTTAAATTTTGTGTGTTTAATATTACATGTATATATTTATGGATCAAAATTTTTCTGGGTGTATAGTAAAATCAAAATTTTGTTGAGATTTTTCTTTTTCCTATTAATTTTTTTGTTTTGTTCAAAGAATGAATTTACCAATTTATACTACTGTTCATTCTCATTGCTTTCATTAGTTGAGGCTGTAGAATTTGCAGGAGTCTATTGAACGATAAAGGAATAATTTTCAAAGCGGAAATCCGTTTAACTCTTTATTAAATCAGTTTCCCATTTCCTTTATGCACCACAGAATTACGGTGCAAATAAACTTATACAAGAGGTTTAAGTAGTAGGACGTGTTTTCTCGGAATCAGATGGGTATTTTTTGTGAAGTATGGTCCGGATTGATTGGATAGAAAAGGACGAAGACTAGGTTTTTTCCTGTGACGTGTTTTTATTTGATAACAATAAATAGAACAGCCCTATTTCTGCCTGTAATCAATAACATGGGTTCTCTGTTAATCACAGTTGGGACTTAATATTTTACTTGTGTTTAATTGCATGGTATTTGTGTTTTAGTTTGCGTTTTAATTCCAAATTGTATTGATAATTAATAGATTAGGTATGATAGCGTTAAAGTCTTTGAACGGAATTTCTCTTAATTCACAAATGATTACTTTGTGAATTTTTAGAGTCAGTTAAAAGGAATCTAAAACCATCATACCTTTTCTAATTTTTAAATGTATAAATACTACATACTTGTATAATTTCTTCTAAGTGTGAAAAATACTTTAGGCTTATCTACAGACATATGAAATATAATTACCAATAAAAACTCACCTTTATGTTTCCACATTATATAATTTGGCCATAATAAATTATAATTTCGAATTCGATTTTTCTTCTTGTTTATTTTTAGTTCTACAGTGGCACACCCCACCGAACTACCCCCTTCTCCTCATCAATGGGAATGAGAACAGGAGGGCTATAAAGATTGCCGGCAGAAATGTACACTTATGTCGAAGCGATTTATATTGTTCGATCTGCAACAACCATCCAAGAACAACAACATCAACATTGCAACAACAATTACACAAGTACACGGTTAATCAAGGAAATCAAACGAAACACTGATATATTTAGGCATAGGAGAGATGAAGAGATATTAGAGAAAATATAACACAATCAATGGAGGTATAGGTCAGGGATATAGTGAAGATAAGCATCCAAGAGAAGAGAAAAGAAAATATTAAGTCATAATTCTGACGACGGAAAATCTAAATAGATTTTCTAATAGGTTATATATAACTTTAGGCAGCAAACACATAGCCAAGCCAAGATTCGACAATTTTGCGAAACACACTGCCTTTATAAAAAAAAGAAAAATAGTCTCATAGCATTCCCATCCACATCTAATGAAATTACAGCTCTGTTTTAGATTGAAGAAGATGAAGAGATATATTAAATAATATACTATATATCAATGTATAGGACATTTTCAGTTAAATTAATTCTAATTAAAAGTTAAAATCGTATCTGAGTAAATGAGGAATAATTAAGAGAGGGTGAAAAAGGGATAAAAAATTAAAGCATAATTACTTGCCAGGATATCGATGTAAACAGAAGAAGGAGAATTAAAAAGAGTGGGGAGAGAATAACTGTTTGTAGAATCTCTCTTGTAAATTAATTGAAACTTTCATCAATCGGTTATTGAATTCCAAATTACATTTATTCGTAATATTTAACAAAATCGGGTTTCTGACGATTCAATTTAAAACAAAGTAAGAGCAATTCCGACTGTCAGGAAAGAATAAAGGATAGTAGCCATTTTGCTTTAATATTTGTGTAAATATGTTATCATTTCATTAAACCACATGAAAACACATGTATAATTATATATATTTTAAAGCTGATGAAAGTGGATTATTTTTAACGATAATACTAAGAGTAAAAATCGATGGGACTTTCACATAAAATAATTTATAGTTTGATTTTGTTGAAAGGAAAATAGCAGCACACTCAACACTTGTGTTCATAGAATGCTATAAAGAGAACATTAACTTGTTCTATTACTTCTCAGTTGTAAATATCTTTTGTAATATATAATATCAATGGTTTGAGGTCACAAAGTTAATTAAATGCAGCAATTTAGAGATGAAGAAAACCAGAAAAATGCTGTAAATTACATGAATATTTAGTGTCTTAAAGGGTACATAAAAAATAATTAAGGGTTGAGAATGAGACAGACAGAATCCATTTAAAATTTTATTATATAAAAAAGAACCCAACTTGCACAAAATAAAAAAATAGGTTTAGAAGGGTTTGAAGAAGAGGAAAAGAGTAGTAAAAATATATTATAAATTAACGAAAGCCTGAAAATAACCACTGTGTAAATAAGACTATATATAGCTAAAGAGTTCCAATTGTGAGACATTTCCTTTTTATTTTTCATTACTCTACTGTATTTAGTAGGTTGACTTTAACAAAAAGAAATACTGTTTGCGGCCAAACACGATAATTATGAAATGCATGTGTTTCAATGTGTGTGTTTGATGTAGAATTTTATTATAATTGAAACATGTATAAATGCCTAGGACTCTATAAAATCATTTATCCCCTGCCTGCCTCTAAGTGGGCCAAGCTGTCTTCAATATTTTTGATCAATTTATTTAGCAATTATCGTATATAGCATTTATTTGGGTTTAACAAAAAGCAAAGTGAAAGATAAATTGACGAAGATCGAAATCTAAGCTTTTAAATAATTCGACTGATTCTATTTTAGGTTTATATAATTATATTAAATTTAACCAGCAAATTCTTATGATTTCCAAATGTATAATAGGTTTAAATTCTATACTGTGAGAGAGAATCATTTGGAACGGAAAAAATTAGTTGAAATTTACAACCAAAATATGTGTTTTCAATGATGATATTTTGGTAAAATAATAATACATTAAGGACTATAGAAGATGCTTAGTTTAGATTATATTTTCGAAAGTAATAGTAGATTTGCAACAATGACTGAGAGTTTTATTTTTGTACACTTTGGATTTAAAATTACAATATTAAATTGCAAAAGCGAGTTCTTTAACAACACATACACGAATAGAATGAAGATTTTGTGTGCGTGTGACTGACGAGTTTCATTAGTTCTTCTAATTAGAATGAATTTATTTTTTAAGTTATTTTAATTTTTTTTAATTGATTCTAGAACAAAGGTTATAGAAAAGTGTACATATTAAACAATGACAATGGTCCAGCTCTGGGATAATTGAACGAAAACGATACTCTCTGCATGTTGATTGTAGAGAGGGTTGATTAAAAGGAAGTACATGGGACAGATATACTACAAAAACTATTGCTTTATATGTCGAAAGGATTAAGTGTTTAAATACTTTCTTTCAAATATTTATATTTGTGCCAATGAGCTCCTTTTTAAAGTTTTAATAATTTTTGCGTATAATTTAAACTCAGTTAATTTTGCTTAACATTGAATTTCTTGTTTAAAATATATTAACTTTGTAAAAAGAACGAAAAGTGATTTGTACGTTCACGTCTGTCCTCCTAAAAATATAATGCTTTCCAAAACATGATGATTCATATAATTAATTACTCTATTAATCGTAAATGGTGTCAAATTATCTTTTTCACATAGATCTCATATAACTTTTTAAAAATAGTTATAATAATAAAAATAGAAATATAATTTACATTTATCTACCATCTAAGATTTTATAAGCTATCCGACTAAATGGAAATATTAAGAGGAAAACCAATATTTAAGGGAAGAGTAAAAAAATGTAAAACTAATAAAACATTTATTAGATTATTTAAAGACAAGAGGAAAATATGTAGGAAGCTGCTCTATAGATCTCCAAAAAAACAATTGTCAACTATTGTATAAATAATATTGTTAAGAGGTTCAATTTCCACACAGAAGATAGATAGCGATATAAAACTTGTGAACTCTGTGTATGTTTTTGTATTCCCCCCCTAAAAACACTCAATACAATGTATGGAAATTTTAATGTAGCACACAAGGAATGATTGAGAAAAAAGAGTCAGGAAAAAATATAAGCAATAAAGATATATTCATTTTGTGTAAAAAGAAGATTTTTGCCTTTCATTTCCTTGATACGAATAAATGAAAATTTTTACTTCTTACAATGGAAAATGTAATATTATATATATATATGCAAAAAAATAGTGCGCTCGAAATAAAATAGTGTGTCGGTAAACTCCTATGCAATGATATATATATTTCACTCCAGTAAAATTAATAAAAGGAAACGTATTCCACAGCAGTAATTTTGATTTTATTATAACCATTCAACACACAAAAAATGTATAGCGAATCTTTAATGATCATGAAAATGAATCTTTGCAAAAATTATTCATGACTATTTTATAATAAATGTGTTGTAAAATAGAAACTACGACTACTATTATATATAATTATGAATAAATAAATGGAATTTCAGTATTCCCAATCTAAATTTGCCTTTTATTATTTAATTTCACAGATCAAACTTATTATTTGTGAAAGATACTTTTAAAAAACTATTGATAAAAGAATTTTTGTAAAAAAAATTATAATTTTTTATGAAAAAATGAACTCTAACATTTTATATTGACTGTAAAACTGACGCCAAAAACATTTGAAAGTTTCATTCTGAAAAACGTAGTTCTTTGATAACAAAAAAGTAGTTTGTTTGATAACTGAAAACCCTAGTTTTTCGAAACCGATAACCTCACTTTTAGTTTTGTGTTTTGATATTTTGGAGGAAATCTCTCCGCAAGGAAAAAACGCAAAATGAAATGCCATTACGAAGTGTTGGGTTTAGAACGCAGTGCGGATGATGCAGAGATTAAGAGTTCTTATAGAAAAATGGCCTTAAGATGGCATCCGGACAAAAATTTGGATGGTAAATATCAACTTACTTTATTTTTATTTATTATTGCCAACCATGCTGTTCCACTCTTTTAGATCCAGAAGGAGCTAAAGTACAGTTTCAGCTAGTTCAACAGGCATATGAAGTCTTATCCGACCCTCAGGAGAGATCCTGGTATGACAAGCACAGGGAACAGATTCTTCGAGGAGGAAACTCAAATTACGAAGACAATTCTCTAGACGTTTATCAATACTTTACTGCAACTTGTTACAAAGGCTATGGTGATGACGAAGCAGGCTTCTATGCTATTTATGGCCAGGTCTTCAATCAGTTGGCAGCAGAAGAAGTTGAATTTCTGGAAACAGAAGGCGAATTTGAAGCAATTCCGAAATTCGGAAACTCACAAAGCGACTATGAAGAAACTGTTCATAGATTTTACGCTTTCTGGCAAAGTTTTTGTACTAAAAAGAGTAAGTACTTTTATTACAAAGACAATTTGACCTTTAATATCTTTAAATAGAACTAATATTACTACTAC
The DNA here is from genome assembly GCA_001014945.1 of Clogmia albipunctata. Taxonomy (NCBI): domain Eukaryota; kingdom Metazoa; phylum Arthropoda; class Insecta; order Diptera; family Psychodidae; genus Clogmia; species Clogmia albipunctata. The sequence continues at coordinate 10,793 of JXOV01026066.1, forward strand.
TACTACTAATATTAAAGTTTATGAAGATTAAAGAAAGATGAACGAAGGAAGCTTTTTGTAATTTGTTTGTGTAGTGCCTCATTTTTTTATCAATCTCGATACTTAAAATTCAAGTCCACAAAAGGAGTGATAAAAATCTGTTTTTAGTGTTTTCTGTAAAATTTACATATTTATCGAGTTATCACATATTTATCACACTTATTTTGTTAACTATTATTTGGTTAAATTCAAAGTCTATCAAATAATACAATTTTTTGTTATAAACTAAGCTACACCTATTTTTCTTTTATATTTTGCAAATTTTTCACATTTTGGTTCCTTTCAGGTTACGCTTGGCTGTCTTCTCATAACATAAACGAAATCCGAGATAGAAGAATTTTAAAGGTGGTTGAAAAGGAGAATAAAAAGATCCAGCAAAAGGCTAGAAAAGAGCGCAACGAGGAGATTCGCAGTTTGGTGGCTTTTGTAAGGAAACGGGATCGTCGTGTGATTGCCTATAGAAAACTGGTTGAGAAGAGGGTTGCAGAGAATCGGAGAAAGCAGGCTGAAAATGACTTGGAACAGGCTATGAAACGAAAACAAGAGATTGAGGAACAAAAGAGGAAACAAGGAGACTTCTTTAACGCGGGATATGAGGAACAATTGCGACAATTGGAGAAAAGTCTCCGTATATCGGATGACGAAGATGAATTTCACGTAAACGGTGATGCTGTGGATCTTAATATTGAAGTAGAAGAGTTAGGTGAGGATTTAGAAGGGTTTAGTGGCGAATTTTATTGTGTTGCCTGCAATAAAACCTTTAAAAATCATAGCTCCTTTCGGAATCATGAAACTTCCAAAAAGCATAAAGAAAACGTGCAAAGGATAAAGGAGGAAATGATTGAAGAGGACAAGGAGTCTTTAGGTGAAGAAAGTATTGAAATTTCTGAAGAAAACTTAAATGTAGAAAATGATATTGTCGAAGAACCCAATAAAAGCGAAGAGGAACATGACTCTGATGAGCAAAAACCAGAAAAAGTACCCAAAAAAAGTAAAAAACAAAAGAAAAACAACCGGAAGCCCGTTATGAAAATTTCTTCCAGTGAATCAGAGGAGGAAGATATCCTTAATATTAAACCCAACAATGGTGAAGATAGTGATGAAGATTGGTCGTCTAAATCGAAAAAAGTGAAATCTAAACCCAATAAAAAGGAACCCAAACCACAAATTCCTAAGGAGGAAGAATCAAAGGTTAAAACTAAGGCTAATCCGAAAAAAGAATCCAAACCAACTAATCAAGATGAAGAAAGTGGAGCAGTTGAAGAGGATCACATTTGTGTTACTTGTAAAGATCATTTTCCGTCCAAAAACAAGTTATTTGCTCATTTGAAGAAAACAAACCACGGCGTTTACATCCCGAAAGGTTCGGAAAGGACAAGTGCTACAAAGAAGGTTAAGAATCCGAAAAAATAAACACAATTGTAGCATAGATAAATGCATTTTTATTTTTTCATCTTCACAGTACAAAACTAACTGGTTTCACACGTATCAAAAGTATAAAAATTATGGCCACTTTGTGGAATTTCTTTCTTTGGAATCATTTTTTTTATCAAACTGGACCAATATCAAAGCAGTAATATCAATAGAATTCAATATGTTGAGAATCATGATTATTTATATATACATATATATGAGTATAAGTAAAAAAGGCACCCATTTAAGTAATTTAGGGTTATCAGATCTTCATTTGGAATACATATAAAAGTCAAATCTGATATAATTATGAATCTTAAGAATATATAAATGTATGTTGTTATGCTAAATATTCGATTTTAATGAATGTTTATTGTGCTTTTAAATAAATGATTAGTTATTTTATTTCAAATTAAAAGATTATAAATTTTGTGGAATGACATCAATTCGTGTTCTGAGTAAGGTCGTAAAGATTGAAGTTGGACAGCAGCCAAAAACAGATTTGAGCGTGTCAAAGCTATAATATTTTTGATAGAATTTTGGAGGTATGCTATCAAAGGAGATAACGTTCAAAATGCTGTTTCCGAATAAGGAAATAGAAAATTAATTCAAAATATTTCTGAAAAGGACCCAGTGTCCGAAGTATTTTTAATGATATGAAATCACTTATAGAGTCCTTATTAACAAACCATGGGAATAAAACACAATAAGTTGTAAAAAAGTATTATGCAAAAAGTGAGTCCGTCAAATTTCTATGGTTACGACCTAATAAAATAACTAATCACTTATTTTAAAAAAATAAGAATGAATAATAAAGATTACTAAATGAATGGTCTTGATGAAAAACTATTATAATCAGTCAATTTAACCGAATTTTTATAAATGCATCAATATCTAATGGTTCATATTTAAACTATTTCTCATTACCTCTGTTAACTTTTACAGAACCGAAGGCTGTCATGTACATTTATGAAATATTCGGAGATTAAGTCTTTAAATACTGGAGAGTTTTGATTTAGCATAACAACAGAAAGGCGTTCACGGTAAACAGATGAAAGTCTCTCCTTGTTCGATTCTGCGCTTAATATGAGATTGCAGGTTTGAGGATTCAGCCATGTAGCTTAGAACAGCTGAGAGGAAACTGAATACTACGGATAAAAATGTAATGTAATAGGCGAGTCCAATTTTGCATTCTGCGTAATAAAATGACTCGGCTTCTGGTCCACATAAACCTAAAACCTTTTCCCTACCCCAAGCTAATGGGTAGAGAAACAAACCAACAAGTACACATACTCCACCGGCTGCTTGAGCTACGCCAATCACGTTGTGAATTGATTTACCGAAGAGGGACTGCTTGCAATAGGACAGCAGCGTAAAAGGCACGACAACGCAAAAGACCGCCAAAGCACAGCCAATAAAAAATGTTCCAAACTTCCATTCGGTGGGGAAAATGCGGGAATCAGTCAACAGACCCTCCATATTAAAGTATCCACAATGAAATCCAGCATTGGAGTACTTTCTGCAGCTGGTGAATCTACAAAAAAATCGTTTTAAAATCTAAGTAACCAATGCAGAAATTCAAATTACAATCCAAGTGACGGTCTCTTCGTTATGGTAAAGTTATCCGACTGATACACATAGGTTTCGGGACCAATCAGCCATGTCGGCGTCAAAAGTCCATAGGCGATCAGCATCCATGTGGTGACTGTGACTAGGAACCACAAGAGTCCGGATTTGGTAATGATTATGTACATCGTAATGTAGTTTGGAACATTTCATAACTTTTGGTAAGAAAATACTGAAAATAAAAAGACAAATTTATAAAGAAAATGAAAGTTATTTTAATATCACGATTAATACACAAAATTGAATAACACTAAAACTAAGTAAATGAGAATTACAATTCCAGTGCTTGATAGATTAGAATAACAACTACCAGTCGGGTCTAAACAAGCAAAAACAATAAAAGATTCAATACAAAAATTACCGAAAATTGTGAAACCAAAACAAAATATTGACGATAGCGGCGACCTCAGTGAGGAATTTCGGCGAATTGTGTGTGAAATGTGGTTGTGTATATAAGGTATACCCGATCATTCCTAAATGCTTGTGAATAGTCAGTTTTTTAAATTAAAAGCCACATTGATTGAATGTTCTGATAGAAATAACCAGATTTGTAATTAAAAATGACAACAAATTGTATTCAAACATTAGTAAAATCGTGTTGAAAACATCAAATATTGCTCAAAAATCGCATGACAATTGCTGTCATTTGAAATACATTCCTCGCATCAGTATACCTTATATACGCAATACCATGAGTTGATTAAATTGATTGTGCGTGTGTGAGTAGTGGCGATATTTTTTAAAAAATATTTTCTTTATTTATTTTGGTTTTTCTACGCTAAAACAGCTCTGTTCTCTTCTATTGTAAGTTTAAAACGTGATTGTACCGTGTAGTTTATAATATCTGTCCTCGACTGTAATGAAAAGTGAGGAATGTGGAATTTTGAGTGAAAATTACAAATTAGAACGTATTTTTTTAATCATCGATATTCCGTTGTAGTTATGATATTAAGTGTGTAGCTTAAGTGTCCATTAGTCATTAAAAAGTGTTGAAGTTTGCTTTAATTTTGCGAAATTCCTTTGAAATTAATCCTCAGTCTGCTCCATAATAACGCACACTATCACAGAGTGGATGTTTAGATATACAGTCAATATATAAAGTTTTCGATCGACAATTTGTTTGAAAATAAAGATTGTTTTGGTTCTTCTGCAGAGAAATTGAAATTAATTTTTTAAGTATAAACTGAGATTGGAATATTGAATCAAAAAAGAGACATTCAAATAAACAACAATTCACAAAGCACTTGATTTAATTTGAAAATGGTTCGACAACTTTATTTACAGACTGTGATTACGCACACTGCTTTGTAAAAGAAAGTGAAATACCGGAGTTTTTATTAGTTTATTTTCTTATATAAAGTTTTTTTGCTTGGCCGAATCGATGATGCAAAAAATATTTTCGATAATTTTTACGATTACTGTTCTTTTCCAGTGATAATAAAATAAAATTTTACGTTTCTATGGAATCTCGATCTTTATTTTGTTTTTTGTTTTTTACAAACGAACTAATGAGACTATTATTTGGTCTTTTTTATAGATGGAATAATCATAACTGTATGGGAGCTGGAGCTTTGTTACAACAGTGCCTTACTGTAATTTTTAGTTGCCGACTGCTGCCTTACCAATTCAAGATTCTTCAAAGCGATTTATTGATCGAATTAATTTAGATAAACGAATTTTTGTCGTTTAAATTCAATTTGGTTTGAAGAATGTCCGCACATCCATCGGGAAATCGGTCTCCTTTCTCTTCGGCTGCGCTTATTCTTGCTCAACACCAGTCTGCATCGGCTCAAACACCAAACAAACTAGCTATTAAGGGAATTCAGAAGGCACCTCTTCGAATCAATTCCGATTCCGAAACTGATTTATCGACCAGCACCGAGAACCTTTCAATGGAGGAACGGTACGTGCTGCGACACACGGCCAGAGTGGAGCCCCAGGGCCAGGAGAATTTACAGGAAACCAGTGGCCAGGACACTCCAACAAATGAAAATCGATTCTCTTCGAATGCCAGCACAGATTCGACTCGATTCACCAACAACAGTGGAAATCGAAGTATTTCCGAGGCTCGAAATCCAATCTACGGACCTCCATCAGCCCAAGCTGGAACCTCTAACAGAAACTCTTTAAAGGAAAACCCTCATTCTAACCGCAGTTCCATGGACGTCTCGACTTGCTCCTATAACACACTAATCATTCACAATGACGACAGTTTATACAGCACCGGTAATGATTTTACAAACTCTTTAAAGAAAGATCGGCCTCGATCCTATGGGAATGAACACCAGCAGGCGATTCAGGAAATTGCTGAAATTCCCGATGACTACTTGAGTCAATGTCAAGTGCTGAAGCATTTGGCCAAGGAAATTAAACTACCAAACCGGAGAAGCAACACCAGAGACAGTGGAGTCATTTCCGAAAATACTGACACTAAAGAGCTGACCAAATTCAACAAAAGCTGGACAGATGACTCACGAAGTGATCAGAATTCATCAATAACGAACAGCAAACTGAAAAGCAAAAGCCAGCCAGATCTGTCCAGAATGATTGATATAGATCTGGGAGCAATTGAAGCCTTAATGAATGAAAATGTTTTACTCAAACAACAAGTCAACAATTATTTCCTGAAAGTTGCCAAAACTCAAAAGGTAATCAATTGTTGCTATAAAAGAAAGATTGTTTTTTAACAGTAATCTAATTGATCATTGAAAAATCTTAGCCAATGCTTCTTCTAGAAAGTAATCCATAATTCAATCTTGTTTAATCATTATTATTGCATTATTTAATATACGCAGACAATCACAAATCGTGAAAATACACAAAATTAGTACATCGTACTAATATTCAATTACTAAAAATCATATTTTTAGATCTTAGTAGCATGAAAGGAAAATATATTTTGACTTTTTTTAATCAATTTGAATTTTTTTCCTATTAAATGACCAAAAGTAATTTTTTTCTTAAACGCGGTTTCTGGTTTCTAAACGTGGTTTAATTACTGAATGCTATTACAGGTATATCAATAATACAATGCAATGTGCTTTATTGCCGTGATTTATAGAAAAATTGAAACCGATAGTTCTATCCGCTTGAAAACTTTTTCCCATAATTGTATGTGTTTAGATCTTAATCTAATACTGGGTTGTCTTCTTATTCTATAGCTAATAAATAAGCAAATTGTAAACACTGCTTAGAAAAACGTATAATTACCACTCGTTATTTCTGATTCTACTCGCGTTTAATATGGACCATTTTTTCCACACTTTAAATAATTATTAAAGTGATTTTTTTTTCTTCGAAAATTTCACTAAAAAGATATGGTATTCCTTAAAAACCTTAACTTATGTACCTTATGATTTACTAAACAATTTAATAACTTCAGATTAAAAAGTGTCTTGTAATTAATTCAAAAATTGCGTTACTTTCGGAACACATATATTTTAATTTACTGATTAGGATTATTATTCTTCATATTATTATGATATTCATATACATATTCAATATACAAATTTAATTCATAGTCTAAACGAGTGTCATTTCATTGAATTACAGCTCGAAGAGGAAGTGGCTAACATTTACCGAGTCCACGAAGAACTGGTTCAATCCTGCGAAAGGCGGGAGAAATTGGAAAGAGCAGCTCGAGCCCGACTCCAGAGTGAACTGCAAAGGCAACAAGAGTTTAATAAGGCTCTCAAAGACCAAGTCGACATCTACCAAAGCCAATTACTTGCTCCATCTGAACATCAGATTTTGATAGCTCAGTTATTTACTCAAAGTAAAATTATTTACTAACGTAAAAATAAATTAAAAAGTTAATTAATTCACATTTAATATTTTAGACAAGGAGTTAAATGCGGCGAAAGATCGTCAGGAAATTGAATTAAATGCTCAGAGAGCCACTTTACAAGAACAAAGAAATCACATAGGAATTCTGGATAATGCATTGCAAAATGCTCAACATAATATTCGACGTCTTGAAGAAGAGGTGAGATTTTTTAATTACATCTTTTAGGTTAATTGGTTATGTATTACTACTGATTATGTGATTATTATATTTCAATTACATTTGATTTATATGATATATTTATGAGATTAAATTTAATTAATTGATTGTGTTTAGTTACGAAAGAAACAAGTTTACGTTGAACGGCTTGTACAACTACAGCAGACTATTCAATCAAAGAATGGCAATGACCAAAGGAAATTGCGCCTTGATTATTCAGATAACGATGGTTTGAGCAAGGATTCCAATCGAAGTGGTAGCAGTACAAATAGCGGAGATACCAAATGGATCCAAGAAAAGAGCGGTCAAATAATGAGGTAATATAAAAATTCATTTTATTTTTTGTTTTATTTATTTGAAGAAATGGAATTTTATTTTAATATTTAAACTCAAATTTCAATAAAATTTATATGGGACTGTTTTAATATTGATTACAGACTAGAGAGTGAATGTAACAAACTGGAGGACGCAGTGTTTCGACAGAATATAGCCAAAGGAATCGAGAAAAATACTCACGAAGCGGAGCGAATTTTGGCGGAGGCTAAGCACGACAAATTACGGTATTTAGAGGAGGTGCATTCAGCTCAGAAACGAGTCGGTGAATTGCAGAATCATTTGAAAGTTTTGGAGGGACATTTGGCACAAAAGGACGCTGTAATTAAGGCATTGCAGAATCCAAAGGCGTGTGGATCGAGTTTTGACTCCTATAATCTCTCCACGGACAGTTTTGGGTTGAGTCCACTCGTTAATAACAGCAACAACTCACAGGCATCGTTCAACGTATCCAATGTAAGTTTCAACACTAGCCTGGATCAGAATTACGGCCAGTCCAATCATTTGTCTTCGTCGTCATCGTTGTTGGCGAATAATAACAACAATTATCCGGGATCGTCAATCACGGGCGCCTATATTTCGAGCGGTGGAGTAGGAGTGAACTATGTAACTAATAAAATAGCAGGAAACTCCCAGTCGTCGTCTCCTTCTCTAAACTTCAACAATCAGAGCTCTTGTAATCTACAGAACTTGGCCAGTTATTCGCCAAATCCGAATTACGATCCACCGACACCCACCAATTTAAATCCGCCCCAATTTTTGCAACATCATCATACGAGTTACTCGCCGAGTCCTAACAATTACGATCACATTCATCATCGCCTTCAACACCAGGCCTCCCCATCGCCTAATCACATGCTTATGGAGCCCGGCGGTGGGATAATGGGCAGAAAATCAATCGACGATCATCACATGGCCATGAAGAAACAGTTTGACGATCAAAAGGTGAGTAGTTTGTCACTAAACGAGAACCAGAGCCGCAGCAATTCCCAAAACAGTAACCTTACCAATAGGAATAAGAGTAGCATTATTTTAAACCAAATCCAAACCAGCAATGAGATTGTTAGAGCTTCCCGTAGAGACGCAGAAACCGAAACATTTTACTAGGATTAATCGTAATTTCAATTTATAATATTGTACAGTGTTTACTCTCAGATCATTATATTTGTTGATATATTTAGATTCCACTATATATCCTTCGATTTAACGTACTTTGTATGACATTTCTAAATTCAATTTAGAATGCATTTTAAAACTAATAATTTCAAATTTTATTTCCTAAATCACTCTGATAGAAAGCTCACTTTTACGATAGGAACGTAAATGGATTATATATCAATTGAATTTAATAAAAATAATACCAAATTGTACTAACATTATAGATAGTTTAGACTAGATTGAAATGAATTTATATTATTTAAAATAGGATGAACAAATTTGCCTTATATTAGGGACCTGACGTTGTTCAGATCCAGGAACGAATCGTCTGAAATCAAGTGCCAAAAATAGGAAAACTGTTCTTGTAAATAAGATATGCAATTTATAGTATATCTCAATATATCTGAAATCTCAATTTGGTAACGATTTTAAAAATTATGATTTTATAAAATTCAAGTAGATGAAAGGATAAAGCTTTTAGAGGCATGGTGGCATGACTTGTTTCATTTATGTTTTTTATGACATTTAAAAGGCAAATAGATAACTATAAAAATAAACTTATTTATTTTTTATATAATATATTACTAATAAAGTTATTTGAATTAATGATTTTGGTGTGTGATTTTCTCAACTTGTGTTCCTTTTCAACTAAACGCTCAGTTTGGCTTTCATTTTAAACAGCAAAAAGTGTGTCCCTTTTCGATTTAACCTTGACCTACTCAAGGCAACGAACTGTCAAGGATAGGTCGCTACAAAATCTCATTACTGTTCTTCTTCCCATATCTGTCCTTTGACACAGTCAACTTCATTATTATTGAATGAGATTCAACGGAATCGCTTTTAATAAAGAAATAAAATTTATTTTCCCGATTTTTGTGGCCCAGTGTGGTTTTTGCTTTCCGAATTGACTTTTAATGAACGTCTGGCTGGATGTTGCCAATACAGGTTTGTTAACAGTTTTAATCTGGAGGTGTGCTTTTACTAAGGTTTGTATTAAATTAATAAAATATAACTAATTATCATAGGTATTTAAAATCCAGTTTTCTCAATTTTTTGTTATAAATTAATAACTAAGTTTTGTTTATATCCTTTATAAAATTATTAAAGAGCTTTTTTACTTAACCCTAACCAGCCCATGGTAGGTCTGACAGGTCCCAGTTTGATTTTAAATTGTTATATTTTTTTGCTACGACCAAAAATTATTGCTCCTGTAGTTCATCCCTAACAAATAAAATTATCTCAAAATAAATTTTTAATTTAGTGTATGTTTGTAGATGTAGGTCGCTATTTTATGAAGCCGAAAATCAGTAAAAATGGGTGTTTTTCAGAATTTTTCGCTTAAAATTAAAAATCGTAAACTAAAAAGGCTTTAGCTCTGTAGAGTATATAAACTGTCGAACAACAAGTGTCGACAACACTATTTGTTCGAATTCAAAAAGGTTTTCAAAGCTTGGATGGAATGTATAGAATCGAAGAAATAAAATCGGATCATTCTAAAACTATTAATTTGCTGCTGCTCAGTGAACGGATACAGATGTAAGTTATGACATGGATGGTCTTCTTCGTAATATGTGTAATCTATTTCGGTATCAAAATCGTGTCAATAAATACGGTCTGCATAAAATCATTTGTTCGTGGTGCTATTTATAACAAATAATGATTCGTAAAACATGATATTCAATTGTCATCTGTGACAGATTAGAAAATGAGTAGATAGAGCATTAGATAACATCGATTACGTAAAACAATTTGGTTTGACCTAGACCGGTAACGGTTGTTGTGTGGTCGAAAGAAAACAAATAGTTGGTATATCTAGGAGACTATATTTAGGACCAAAACGCAATATTTTATTATAATTTCTGGTTAAATCGAGCCCAGTTCACCCGCTTTAAAGTAAGGTATTAAACCTACCAATTATTCACTTAATGAAGTTTATATCTGTTAGTGTTAAATATAGCAAGAGAGTGACTCAAAATTGAGCTGGCAATGTTTTAATGCAATTTTTATACCATATTAGTATTAAATGTATCTATTGTCATAACTGCTTTTTTAGAGTACTTATTGATTACGGTATGTTATATTTGTTACACATAGTTACCCATCTTATTCAGTATATAAACATTGAAATACTTAACTTACGAGCTATCACAAATATAAAAGATTCAAGTACTAAGTCGGAACTAGCATTGTAACAAGGCCAATCCTAACTAAAATACTGAAAGCAAACTCTTACAGTGTGAACTGAGATTATAGCCGCACCCCCCTTTTCTGCGCTATGGGGCATTATATAAACTATCTATTGATTGGGGTAGTTAGACAACCCGAAATATAATTAAAATTGTGAAAATTTTGGTTGCGATATCATAGTAGGCCGGCAGTAGCTCACATTGAAAGTCTAAAAACCATAATTTCGAAAATTAAAAAAATATTATAAAAAAATTTTAGAATTAAAAAGAAATAATGATAGCTATCAAAAAATGTGCTCATTTTGCATTGTGTGTGATAATATGGGCACAATAGAACAGGTAATAAAGTCACAAACTGTCCATACATAGTTTTAAATTTGAACTGCTAAGTTCGAGGCATTTCGGCACTAAATGCAATGATCAATTAGCCCCATGTTAGTTCCGTATAAGAATTTTGCTAATATTTTTGAGTAGATTTATAGCCACAATGATTAAAGAATTTGCAAATCTGCTTTGACCTTAAGATGTAATCTGTAAAGAGATATGCTGTGTGTAAATTTGAAGATCCAGCTTCTTTTGGTTCCAGAGATATCAAGGATAAACGGGTGCGGCTATAACCTCAATTCATCCATTTGTTTAAATCCCTGAGTTTGTAAGTTACAAAATCGTCCCGGATTGGCTAGTGTTAACCTGTACTTTATTTAGAATTTTAGAGTTTATTTCAAACAAATTAAATGTTTGAAATACTGCTAAAATGCAGTGCAATATGATTGAAATGTCCAATTAAGATAATAAGTTGAGTTTTATGCTTCGAAATAAGTTACTGTTTGCTTTGAAATAATGAGAAACGCGCATTTTAGGTTGAAAATACATAACTGATAATAATTAACGTAATAGAAACACCCATGTTCCTTAATGAGTTGGATCAATTATCAGATTGTTTTAATAAAGCGATTGATTTTTATTCGGTCGTGGGCATTTTGTTTCTATAAGCCGATTTTGGGTTCCCTTATCCGTGGTTCAATTAAGAGGCACCTGCTACATATATTTGATTTATCATAATTAACGTTATGTTATACTACACCTACTACATAAAATTTGCAAAGTATTAAAACACTGACATTATTTTCAATTATTGCAGTGGTTTAAAGATTGCTGTTTCCCAATGGCACTCGTCACTAAGAAACCGATACTGCCATCAGACGAGGTCCCAATTCTCACGTCTAATAGCGATGCTTTTCTCCAGGTATATCTTGAAATAATTGAAAGTATTCAAAACTAATTACATTATTTATTTTCTTCCAATAGAAACTTGCTCAGCAACTTGACCGGGAGAGGCAAGACAAGCGAGAGCAAGAAACGAAAAAGTGCGATATAAATAATCTTTTGAATTCAGCGAGCAATAGTAATGGTAATGGCAATCCAAAGAAAACATCTCAAGAAGATATTGTCTTATTGGAGAAACAGGGCCGGTGCTCTCAGAAAATTCGAACCAATGCCCTGAACATGGGTAATCTGGTCCAGACGACTAACAATGTTGGACAGAACATGACCGATATCCCGAATAATATTGACAGTCCACCGCCATTGTCCAAGACGCCAAAACCAATGCCAAAACTGGCTCAGAACTACTCTGGAGGTCGGGGATCGTCTTTACCGCCGAGGGGCTTGAAACCGCCTCGAAAAATGGAGTACGACCGCTTAAGCGACACGGAGCTTAAGAAGCATGGTCAAAAGATTCCCTCCAAAGAGCATCCGAAATTGTGCGATTTAAAGACGTTGAGCTTAAAGCGAAACGGTGAACTCCATGACTTCCCAATGAATGAAAAACTGGATTTCAGCAAGTATCAAGATTACGGCAGTATAAAGAACGATAATGCGAAATACCTTAACTTTTCCTCAAATGGAAGAAGTGCAGTCAGTGAATTTTCACGGCCCGAATTCACATCGACTAAAAATTATCAACGATTAGAAGAGCGGAGTCCTTCTAGGTCGAAACGATCTTTGTTACCCAAAATGACTATTAGCTCGAAAAATGCTCGCGACTCTGTCAATTCAACTTCGAGCAGTTCTAATACGAATTCTCGAGTCAGTCCCATTCTGCTTCATCACCAAAAAACTGACTCCAACATGTCCAATTTGACTTTTCAATATTACCCACACCATTCAAAGACCCCTCCTAAATATCTGCCAACCAGACACTACTATCTTGGAGCAGCGTCGCCATCAAAGAGCGCCTCTATGGGTCCTCCAAGTATCTGCAGCATTGGAAGTGGAACGAGAAATCTTCCACCACCAAAACCAAGCGATATGAAAGCGTTGAATTCTGGACGTGAAAGCAGTGTGCCAAGGAGTGACAAACGATATAAAATTCAATTTTAAGCCCAAGCCCAATTTGTGGTTTCTTTTTCACTTGATAGAAAAGTAAAAATATCATACAAGCAAACCATATAAATGGTCAATTATAATTTGATAATACGGTTATGTAATTAAAAGGTTTGAAATATACTACATACTACTACATTATTGAATATCTTTTCAACACTAGTATTAAAATATATTTTAAACTTTTAAAAAATGTCTGTAACATTTACTATAAAACTTATTTCAATATTGGAAAATTTTGTATCTACATATTCTTTATACTGTGACTCGCATTCTAAATCGGACGCCACGCTTACTCAAATTCAAACGCTTAGTTCTTAATGAAGGTTGGATGGATTTTTCTTAAATAAACGCCAATTGATTTTTCAGTTAACCTATTATTATATCTTATCAGTAAATTATCCAATATTCACACTACATTTAAAATAAATTATTCCCACGACATTCACGACGGAACTAGGGGTAGTCTCAACCTTAACCAACGGGTGTTAGACTGTACACGACTGTTTGTTTTTCAGTGTATTATTAGTCAGTTAATAGCACCTAAGACCGGTTGTAAACGAATCCAGTCAATCCGCCCATTTCATTTATTTGTTTGCGCCATTACAAATTTATAATTCGCTATGAATATTATTTCGTAATGTTATTAATATACACAAATTTTAACTTTTTCGCGCTAGAAAAATATCCGCCCGGGATTTGATCCCACGACCTCGAGGAGGGTGTCTAGGGTGCTAACCACTAGGACACAGAGGCAGTTACAGACACTATATTTACTTCATCTTAAAGAGACAAGTCCTCTTGGGTATTATCTAAAGTATCGTTGATTTCGCTCAGTGATCGAAAATCAAGCATCGAATCACCGAACGATATTGCTTTTTCTCTATTTTTCAAAGTGTTGCCGGAATGCTCGATTTCAGACTCGATTAAAAAAACTACAAATTATAGAAACTTCTAATTAAATATAAGGGACTCCAAGAGACTAAGTTGAAAAATAAAACCAAAAACATCAATACGTGCGTTTTCCTGCTCATTACAGAGACTTTCCAATCTACCCTCGTATATTGGCAGTTATTTGCAATTTGTCTAAAAAAGACGAAAATCTATTGCATATAGAGTTAGAAATTGATTGTAGTAGATTTAAACAATCTGGGATGAATTGGACCACCTACCATTCAGATATGTATTAAATGTTGTCAAATACAATATAAATACTAGCAATAAATGTTTCTATCGCATAGAATTTAGACCCTTGCTAAATAAATAATCTGAATTAAGGAATTTGGATAATTTACTGATAAGATATGATAATAGGTTAACTGGACAATCGATTGGCGTTTATTTCAGGAAAATCCACCGAACCTCCATTAAGAACTAAGCATGCGTGGCGTCCGATTTAGAATGCTAGCCACAGTATATAATAATTAATCTATGAATTATGTACAAAACAGCAATGTTATGGGAATATTTGATTTGTTAGTATTTATTAGTTTCATGCACAATTTTTTAAAATTAATTTGACCAGTGTAAAATAAATATAACTTTAATACTGCCCTTTTTATTATTCCGGTTTCTTTTTCGTTGGTTTTCAGTATTTTTTAATATTCACGAAAACGAGCTGTTGTGGGCTTTTAAATGTAAAGAGGCAAAAAGTTTCGGTTAGCAAAAAAGAAAGACGCGAGAGAGAGAGAGAGAGAGAAAAATGCCGTTTTTACATTTTCTATAGAAAGTATGTCAAGGTATAATGAAAATGTTTCAAGTTTGAAATTTTCGTATTTGGTAGAGCTCACATTTATCAAAAACTTATCAATTACACAAATTGATCAATATTATAATGAATTGCCCAAATATTATTTCGGTTGATAAGAATAATATTAAAAAGAAAACTATTATACAAATTGGAAAGAAAGCATTCGAAAGGAATGGGTCAAAAAATCAAATTGAGGTCAATATAACCATGAGCTGTTTAAATGACCTAATTTTAAAAAATATAAATTTGCTCTATTTTAGAGGTTTTAATTTCAGCCACAGTAATTAAGTACAAAATCTTTTTAAAGTTAAATATGTATTTTATTTTAAAAATAATTTTTATAATTATAATGTAAACATATCCAGTTTATCTCATTTCATTATTAAAACATAAGAAAAATCGAATTCGACAGAATTTACCATGATTATTAGGAAAAAAATATTATTTTCGCCCGAGAAAAAACACTAAATACGTTATAACAACAAATTTTAAAATCAAACGGAGGAAATGAAACTCCCCGTATAAATGTGTAAAGTCGTGTGCGTGATTATTGCACACAACTTAAACTTTTATAGTGTATCCTCTTTTTTCTAATTGGCTTGAATGTGACACATTTGGAGCTCTCGCTCTAAATCGTTGAGCTATCAACGGCGAATCGCGGAATTCAGATCAAGTCAAGAATTACATAGGACATAACAACGATGTCAAACGTAGACTCCATTCAAAGTTACGCGGAATTAGCCGAAGTTCGCCGAAAGAACGATTAATAATAATAATAATAAGAAAAGCCGCTGAAGAGTACGAACGAACGTTAATTTAGGAGGAAAAAAAGAAGAAGAAGAAAAGGAGTAGAGGAGGAGAATTAAAGATGTGTGAGTTGGTATTTACTTTTCTGACGTGCTCCTAGTGTAGTTTATAGTGATAAGTGAAGGAAAATGGAAAATGCTATTTTTCAAGAGAAAGAAAACCTCGAATTACGGTGGATTCATTGGCGATTGTAAAAAATACTTGAGATCGTCGTTTATTGTGCAAAGTCAGTTATTGTAAAGACCCAACTCTATTACCATTTGCAGCCAGGATATTTGGAATAAGTGTGTTGTAAAAATGGATCAAGTAATTAACACAGTTTGGGAGTAAATAGTTAAATGCGAATACGGGAAACTAAAAATAATGTGTCAATGTGTAAAGTTAAATTGATTGTGCGATTGTGTGCGGCTGTAAAAAAGAAGAAGAAAAGTGTGATATTTCAATGAAAATGTAAATTCGATATAGTGCTATTTTATTGTCACCAGCAATGATTGTGCGTGCGTGTAATCTGTGCAGGTTAATTAATTTGGATAAGAAAAATGGTTTGGAAATTTACCGTTTTTTTGTTTCTGACGTGTTTCGTGTTGGAAATCTCTTTCGCTCGCACGAGTCAGAGTGAAATAGCAACAGTTTAAAATTGCTTGTGTGTGTATGTGTGTGGAAATTAAATTTTCCCAAAGAAATTTCTTTGTTTTGTAAGTGAGATGAGATTTTTTCATCGACAACGACGATATCAAAGTGGATAAACCAGCAACAACTTTGGATTATTATTATTCGTAATCTGCACTCATACTGCTGCAAGCAAGACAAGAAAATTCATTCTGATTGGATACTACAGAATAATTTTCAATTAATACCAAGCAAGAGGTAGGCAATTATCAGGTAGTAGCATAGTTAGCTATACAATTAGCACTTGACTATCTCAAATATTTGGACACTTGTTTATAATTGCACCGCATATTTCGATGGCAAAGTGGTGTTGGAAAAACAAAATTATTCATTGTGGTTGTATGCCACTCAAATTATTCGTACTTTCTCTTAACTTTCGATTATCAATGGGTGAAATGAATGCGAGCCAGGCAGGCAGTGTGTATTAGCAGAGGCCGGTTTCAAGACACACGGATTAAAAGATCAAGGGAACCTGCCTTAATTTCTTAATTTTAAATTTTCGGTCTACTTTGATTATAAATTTGGTAATTACACTAACAGGAGAGTTTTCAACTTGGACCATAAATTGGCACAATTATCAGATTACCATCCTTTTCTAAATGTAATTAGAAGTTTCTTTATCAATATTATTATTACAACCATTGTTTTAGGTAAATGTGTGAAAATAACAATTTAGTCAAAAGAGCAATATAACAATTACATGCTGATTCGGAAAAAGGAAAGCAATAAACCAATAAATTGGGACTCCATTATGCTATTATCCTGTTTGCGTGCAAATTCAGTGTTTTACTTTTTGCTGTATTTCACTTTGTTCTAGTCCATGCGTATGCACTTGAAAGCAATTGACTAAAGAAGTTATCTAAGTTTAGTTTCAATATGAATTTCTTCTAAGTTCTATATTATTATAACATTTACTTCTTTATTAAACTTGTTTGTATTTAATGAGGCATTATAGCTTAAAGCATGTCCATACACCAATATATTAGTTGGTAATTCAATTCTAATTCGTTACAATTCAGAGACAAATTAATCTGCTCATTCGATACACTACATGGCTTAATTTGGCGAATTATTATATTTTATTGTCCATTATATGGTAAATAAGGGATAACTAATTAAAATGGATTTATCGAGAAAATATCGTAATAAAAAAAGTTTCATAGAATACTTGTATTAGCAATGAATTGAATAATTTTAAAAATATTTAGCTAATACCCATAATTTAAAATTTGGTGTGTTTCAATTTTGTTATCAATATTAAATTTCGTTCTTTATAGACGGTACAATATATTTTTAATAAGTTTTCCCATTGATGTTATGTGGAACCGGGTTTATATCATAAATTAAATTTAAAACATACATATATGAAGCTTTTAGATTACGAACTTGTCTAAAAATAGACAAGGTCAGAAACTGCATATTCTGAGTTGGATTATTTTTAGTGTAAAAGAAACTCGTCGTGTCGACCAATAACGATTCATGACGATAATGAAGGCGTTTATCGAGAAGCCCAATTAACATTTGTTTGCTCATGAAAAATGATGAAATTGCAACAAAAATCATCGGGGAATATTTGGAGTCACCAATGTTTGGGAGTACTTTGTTATAATAAACAATTGATTACCTGTTCTGTTCATCATTTCACTCGGTTCAGTTTGTAAATTTATATCAGTCGATTATTGGTTGTGTTTTTAATGGTGATAAATGAATACAAGTCAGTATAGAGCGTTCGTTACGGCATTGGATTTGTTTCTCTCCTCAACTCTCGCCTCGACGACGGCTTTTTAGCCATTTTATTCGTTTGTTGGTATTGGTTTTGTGACTTGCGGGACTGCGGCGGAGATCCCATGAAATTGGCGTACATTTAAATCAGCAGAAAATTTATAGGCGAACGCCGATTGCAAGTTCTGGTGATGATGATGATGCCGAATAACAACAACAAAACTCCTGTGTATCAAAATCAAGTGGAGGAGCAGCGCGTAAAAATCAAGTCTCTCAGATGAGAATCAAGTAGGAAAAATATCTGTTGCATATTGGTGTCGCCATTTTCGCTTAAAAATTGCCGTTTGTGGAATGCGACGGTATATAAATTGTCGGCCGGTGGATGGACGACGGGCGGACGGAACCATCTGTCGAAGTTTAGTTATTGTAGTGTAATAACAGAATCAACAACAACTCTGGGGGAACCTTGACCCCAGTTTTCCTTTAATGTATTACGGGTTGTCGCCAAGTTTTCGCACCGAATCATTTTTATTCGTGTTGTTTTTATTCCACGAGGGCTGTTTGCATGCATGTCCATCCGTAATTTATGCTACTTGTACGAGCTTTAATTGGGAAACTAACAATTAAAAAGCACAGTTAGCAATTTCTGATTGGGAGTTAAGAAACACTAATGTTTGTTTCGTGAATAATTTTATTTTCGAGGGTCTAATATATGTATTGGTTAATTATCTGAATTGAATGCCAAATAAATAGCAATTAATTTGATGAAAATATAAAAAAGCCTTGTCTATGGTTCTTCTTATTCTCAATTTTCATGGAAGCAATAAAACCTATAATATTATTTATTATCTTGGCTTGAATTATCGGCATAAATATTTGTTAGAGTTTGTAAAATGATGATTATTACCTTGTTAAAAAATATAATACTCGGTGATATTTTATCACATAAAAAATTTAAATGTAAATAATTATTTTACAGATTAATTAAAATTATTACTTAATTTGTTAATTTTGTTTGGAAATAAATCTGTTGAGAATTTGCTTATATTAAAGATTGACAAGCTCTTTGGTTGATAAGATTTTATATCTTTCTGATTGATGTCGTGGCAATAGGGAACGACGCTTGTTTGGGATTTGAATTGTAAAGGACATTGACCCCACAAATGAGAAGTTTTCAAAACAATAATAACGATGAAAAATACTAAACTTCTTTCATTCCTTGTTCAGCTTGGCGGCGTCATTTTTCAAACAATCGTAAATAGTCTAAGAACGAATAGCGAAAAGTGCAGATAAAATCGAGCATGCGTGATACTGGTAAATAATGTTTATTTTTATGTAACATTTAAGTAAATTAATAAAACTCTTGCTTGAAAAGAAGGTGTTTAATAATAATGAGATTAACCGTAATATTAGCTTGAGGTCATCCTTTGAAACTAATTTATATTTGTTAATTTTATTAATAAGATTTAAATAAAAATATTATCAAAATTTGTTTTTACATATTTCTACAAATTTGGACTTCTGTTTTCCTTTTACGTTTGATCCAAATCAGAGTATGTTATGCAAATGAGATATTGTTGTTTAAGAAAGGTTCAAAAGAAAATAAGTTAAGGTAGTACAATGAGAGACTGTTTATCAAGTGTTCGAAAAAACACATAGGAATGCGAAAATAAGGCTCAAAGAATCTATTATGTGGTGGTAGTTCTAAGTAATAAATTATTGAATTTGCGTAAAGTGAATCTGGTTTGTGTCGCGGAACTATGTTCGGCCATAAGCGTGTAACCAATAAAACACATACGATATTAGCGGGTTTGTCGATTGGAATTGATCGATTGACACAGTTCACGGTTAAAAGTATGTGACAAAGTTGTAAAAAATTAATCGTTTCAAATTAGTGATGTTTCAAAGAATTATTCTTACGAAAAATTACATAGAATTATGACTAATTCTGATGTACTTCTTAATATAAATATAAATCTTCTCCTAAAGTGGTTTGATATACTTGTTTATAAATATTGTAATTAAAATAACATATTTATTAATTATATAGTTCTAGACCAAAAGAATTTATTTATTTATTTTTAATATATTCTAATTAAATGAAATCACAATGCGTGATAAGGTTAATTTACCGATTTGGATCTCCAATTGTTTTTTTGTACATAAAATACCTTTTATTTAATTATTTTGTCCATATAATTGTGAGAAAACGTTTGACGCGAGTTGAACCACCTTGGTTGTTTTCTGTTTTATTTATAAGAGAGCTTTTGAGTCGGAGATGACATCTGTTGACGCGAATTATAATCGGAAATTGAATATAAAATGGGATATGTTCTTGCGAGAGAAAGAGCAGGTCGAAAATGAGCATTGCAAATTTAATTTGTTTAGAAACGGTCGATGGCCGTGTGGTGTGGGATGAAGGTCTGTCAGCAGTCATTTCAGTGAAGTGATTCGTATAACACAGAGTGCAAGGCAAATGAGTAAATACCATTTTATAATAATAAGGAGCAATGATTTTCCAAATTACATGGTAAGGAAAGTACAAAATGTTTGTTTATGAGTTTTACAATAGATTCTTTTGTCGTGTTTCAGTGAGTTTAATTTTACGCCTTTTCAGTGGAGTTGTTAATCAAAAAGTTTAATCGTTCGTTTCGTTAAAGAAAGAGTAAACAAAATCTCTCCACTTGACAGCGTTTCGCGGGAATTGTGTCAGTATAGTTCACGTTCAGTTTTAAATCGAACTCTAAAGCCTCGTTTCGAGATGAACGTTATTCTTTGTGTGGGAAGTTTTGGGAATCGTACTTTTTGAATGAAAAGTCAAATAAAGAAGTGTAATAATTCTGCTTGAAATTAAACCGTATTTTACAGTTATATTAAAGTTATGAAGCGTATTATTGTTGGTGGATCGTTTGTTTTGGTTTTTCTTTCGTGTTTGTTCATTCTATGTTAAGAGCAAATTTGAGTAGGTTTTAGTGAAGCCTTTGTTTTCCGCTGAATGAAGGAATACGTTGTTTGGTTGTTAAGAGAATTAGCAACATTTAAAGGTTATAAGATACTAAACCAATTGGTCTCGATTGTATGTGGTCTGACCTGCCAATGAACCATAATTAAAAGGTAATTGGCATGCAAAGCGATATCTTAATTTAGATTATTTGAGTAAAGTTTAAAGATGCACGATTTTTATTTTTGCGCATTACTACGTTTCATGGTAATTTAAATTATAAATCAACTTAAATCTTATTTCAAAATATTTGTACATAATCTTTTTTAAAAATAACATTTTAAGAAAAGCAATGATTTTGCTTTCATTATCATTGTGATGGTTGGTTGCTTTCGTGTTTTGTTTTTAATTTTTCTGAATCACGTTCTGCTAAATAGATACTAAGTGATGCGGTATTTTCTCTCTTTTCCTCCTCCCTCGATTAGTTTGAAATAGATTTTTCTTTGCGCAAGTAAAAAGTATCCACCGATCCCCCAAAGCACTGTACTGTTGCTGACAAATGAGTGCTGTATAGAGATATGATGGTAAAAAAATGAGCGGCCGGTCACTGTACATAATAAATGTTCCGTTGACCTCAATTGATTGCTAGTAATTTGGATATACACGATGAACAAAGACAAGAGGGAAATGAAGAAATTCTGTTATTATTATTTTATTCTATATGTCAAAGTCCTTCCGCGCGCGCGGATTGTATGAAAATTCCTTTGTTAATCTATGTTTATGGCGATATTTATGGGATTGCTTCGTATGTATTTCGTTTTTGGGTCGAGCCCTCGTATGTCTAAAAACCGATGATATTATTGACGAGAAGTCATTGATCTGCGTAGTGTTAATATAGTTTAAAGTTATGTATTCTATTTTATAACAATCATCAAAGACCTGTTCCTGTTACATGCTTTGTGGTTTTTAAATAAAAATAATCTTTTTATTAACTTGAAGAAATGTAAACAAATAATTACGTAATACGTAAAATATTGTGGTTTTTTGGGTTTGCGATAATAATTATTTGTCATAAGCCCAATTATAAACGAACCAGTACATCAATTTTTGAATGCTAAAAATATTCATATTATATTTCTTTTCAAAAATCGAACAAACAAATTATTCATCCTAAAAATATAAACATCTATTAAATTACAGTTTGAAAATCCCCTGTTAGCTAAAATATAAATTTCAGTTTATGTTATGACTGTTCTGTTTCCAAAGATTTTTAATTTTAATTAAGTATTCTCTTCAGATCAAGAGAATAATTAAACTAAAAAATAATATCCTGCAAAATTGATGTTTGTGTTTGCTATAACACAAATGTTAAATTCACATGCTCGCATTTAATAATTGGATATGAATAAGATCAGGATGTATGAAGAAGGAACTATGGTGTTTCTTGGTGTGGAAATCGAATTGCCTTAAGGTCGTTGCAAACGTACTTGTGGACTCAAGGCTGATGTGCATGCATTGTTGTTTGTATTTTAAAGTCATGACATTTAAACATGGTTATAAACTGAATGCTGTACATGGAAATACCTAAGGTGTTCGATAAAAGTTCAAACTTTGTTTAATGTAAAATGTAAATTTATTTCTCAATAATAATATACATTTGAAAAAGTGACTTAATGAATTTCTGTTTTTGTTGTTGAATTTATTGAGTCTTTATTATTAATTTATTTTTTATATCATTTGAAACATGCGCTTTGATATGTGGCTGATATCGTTAGAGTTAGTTAATATAGGTAAATACGTTTTAAACGTGAACTAGGTCAAGATCGGGTCTGTCAATTGTGTATAGTGTATTGCTGAGAATCGTCGTTATTTTTATTTCCCATGAAGTGCATGTCGCGTTTATATGTGTTTGTTGTGCAAATTTAAATTATTGTGCAATCGTTATCCAATCAATTATAAGGCTAAGGTGAACCTTTAAATTAAAATTCCTTAATTTTTGTCCAAGTTTGGAATCGACATGAATACAAATAGCCACTGATTCGTATGAATGGAACTTGCTGAAACATAAAAAATTTAATTCAATGGTTGTGTGTTTCTACTTAACAAAATAACAGACTACGTTTGTATTTAAATAATAATAATAAAAATAAAATACAACTACACAATTCTCCGAATGCTCATATTGACGTAGAAAAATTATCAGTTCTCAGCATGGGGGAAATTTCAGTTTTGGTGGTTCAACATTGATGGCTTTTCTCGTTTCTCTGCACTCTGTTGCGATTCATCCATACATGTAATTAATCCACAATACAATTGCAAAAGAAGTAAATAAGAATGATTTAAAATAGTTTAGTCTTTAGAGGATGAGGAACAATTGTCGAGTACTTATTTGTTAGACGTTTCTTCTACACGCGGTCGTATTCCAGAATATTTTAAATATTAAAATTGCTATTTCTGGATTAGCTAAAGATATTTTAGGCATAGTTAGTAATTTATGAAGGCTAAATGAAGCCAGTACGTATGATATTTTTCTCTATAATTTACCAATAAATTTTCTATGGTAAGACATTTTATGCATTTTTTAAAAGTTGAAACCTTATCTTATCAAGTGCTATATTTGCTTTATATGGTTGTTTTGGTGTATGTGTTAGATGAAAACAGACACGTTTGAATTTCATTCTACTAAATTATTATTTAAAAGAAACTTAAATCAATGTAGCTATATTTTGAAAATTTTTATAGTGAGTTTAGTCAAAAGAGCACAAAGTATGACATCATTAAGTTTTTAACAATTTCATGACACAAATTCCGAATTGAATAAAATAAAGAAATTTATGATATATAAGCCTTAGTTAAATGAAGTATATTTTATTGAACTATGTTTTGTCGTTATTTTTAATTGCAAATCTAGTTTGTGTGTGGTTGCAATATAAATTGTTGCATCAAACAAGCGATACATGCATACAGTGAAGTCTAAGCGATAGAGAAGAAAGTTTTGTAATAATAATACCAATCAATCTACTTATTTGCGGTGTGTTTCGTAGCAGAAAAGCAAAAAATTATTATTTATTGTATAGTGAATTTGACGCCCTGAAATACAGGTGTTGGGTAGAAGAAAAGATATTCCATTTCTTTATTGAGAGAGGGAGATAGATGAGTTTAAATCACATCTCTGGGAACAAGTATTTACGCATAGGAAGAGTATAAAAATAAAAACGAAGACTCGAATATAAGATTTTGTTAAACGGTTCTTCGTTTGGTTGGAGTTGTGCGTCGTCTTTAAATTGTGGTTTTGGTTTCTTTTATTCACCATTTGACCTACATAAGACCAAATAATAATTTCGCCACGCGAATTGTTGTTGGCTGGCTTTGGCTTGTGTAGCTTAGTTTATGTTGAATTTGTGTCAGAGATCATTTAGTAGAGGAGACGTAGAAAGTGTACGGTGGCTGGTTGCGGGTAGAGGAGTAAAAGAAGACTAAACGGATTTCAGTCAGAAAACGTGCTAATTTATTTTTATCTATTTTCGGATGAGACACATTCCATGCTGCGTCTGGATTTGAAACCTGGGTGGAGGTTTTTATTTTGTAGAAGAGCAACGGGGAGGGGTGTGATACTTGAAGATAGAATGACGGGACGCTTTTATCTGAATTGAAAATATGAGTCAACTTAAAGCCGAAAGTGTGCTTCGTAATATTATTTAGTTAAATTTATATATTAGGATAATAGATGTGTATTTTGTTCATGTTTTTCTGTTAAAATCGTAAAGTTTATATGTGCAAATTTTACGATTCCATTTTGTTGGAGAATTGCCTTCCAGCTTTTATTGCGAAATAAGGCGGTATTTTAGAGGGAGGAAATGTTTGCCATTTTTATAAAGCATTTATGTGACTCGATTAATTTTACGAGAATTCATGATTTTGGCAGCTTATTTTATAAAGAACCCCACTGTTTCCATGGTGGTGGTTAGCTGGGGAAAAGTTTATCCTTTGTTAAAAGCTTTGACCAAATTAGTGCTATATAAAATTGATACCAAAATTGTTTGTTTTTGTGTGTCTTCCAACAATAAACAAATCGTTATGTGGTTTATTTTTCCAATGTTGATGACATTTGCATTTATTTGACAATGTTAAAATCGATATTTTGCACTCTTTTGATTGGATTAATTAATGCTGACTTCTTTCGGTATTATATGTCATGAATGAACCAATAGTTTTATTGGGTAGATTATTAAGTTTACATATCGATTTTGTTTCAATTTCCAATTACGGGTACACATGTATGAGTTTTCTATTATTATTAAAAGTTAAACATAAAAAATTATATTTAGCTATACGAGTATACTGGATTACGTAAAGCGAAACGTGAGATATTTTTAAATATTTTAGTAAGATTTGAAAATTTATTTTGTTACAAATTAAATATTTTAATTTGCAGTTTAGTGTCTATAATAACAACAATATTGAAATATAAATTTGAGTTTCTTTTATTATGTTTTGAGATAGCCAAAAGAAAAACAATACCATTTGTTATTTTAATTAAATATTGGTTTTGAAAACAATATTAAAATGTGTTGCTCTAAATTTATTAACTCAAATATTTACACAATAGAATAAACTATTGTGCGAAATTCCTCAGCAAATATTTTGAAAATAAATTGCCAGCCCATCCAATTTTTTCGAAACTATAATTAAGATTTGTAAAAGAATTTTATTGTTTTTGTTCTTTTTACTTTCATTCAAGATTAACCTGATTATAATTACTTACACCTAGTACTTTAATTGAATTATCATCATTCCTAAAAGATTATTAAATTAATAATATGTTTAAAATTAAAATTACAAATTAAAAGAGAAAGTATAGAAATGCTTTTAAGCATGTATAAGTTTTGATGTGCTTTAAATGTTGAGTGGTAGTGGTACTGAATGTAATAAAACTTTCTCCAGGTTTTACTTTTTTTTAAATAGTTATGTTGGACAAATTTAGTTTGTTTTAAAAATAACTTCCCAAATCATATCAGATTAATGTTTTTTTAAATTTAACCTTAATTTCCTATATTTAAGTTATTAATTCGGAAGTAGGTTATTTGTAAAATTCATTTTAATTTTTTTTAACTTTTTAATTGTTCCTTGTAATTTAAAAAATATATCTATAAAAAATTTTTAATAATGTATTGCTCTGTTCACCATATAAAATAATACAAGTCATCCTAACAATATAACGTAATACGTACATCACTTAAATGTTTGTGTATTTATAATACAGATTTTTTAGCTCCTCAATTGCATAACAATTTAATTATAGGAAAAACAAATTGCTTATCTTTTTTTGCAAGAGAATAAATATTTAAAATTTTCTATTTTAATATCTCTTCACCATTTTATTGCAATTGGGATTTTTTACATTGCGATTTGGATTTTGAACGTATAGTACCAACCGCTCGGACCACTCTGTAAATTGCAATGGAACAAAATGTAAATTGCAATGGAACAAAATATAAATTGCAATGAAAAAAGGTGTAGATGCAAAATAGAAACAGAAAGTTGAAATAGGTTGACAAAGATCGGTTTTATCGAGGAAACGAGTGGGAAATACGAGCCATTAGGTGATTTTTTCCTCGTTCCCGAATCAAAAAATAGATTTTATACCCAAACAGGACACATTTGTTTTATAATTCCCTTAAAACGAAAAGTTGATTTGAAAATCTCTGTCGTTATAACGGTCTCTATTTGACTGGTTTTCGGTCTTTATATAACGGTGTGTGCAATTTATTGTTTAAAACGGCGCTACAATTTTGACTTTGATGTAATTTTGTTAGTAGATTATAACTTTTTTCACTAATGAAATAAAAATTAACACTATTTCACTAGTGTGGTAAAGTATTATGAAAGTCATATCGATGGCGAAACCTAAATTTTTATTATGAAAGTGCAAAAAATAAAACTTGAAGTTAATGTTAGCGATATTTTACTGAAGTAAGTGTGCATAAATAAATTGCTGAAAAATCAATGAAAAGAGATATACTGGGAAGACGTATAATAGTGTAATTTATGTATAAAATCTCCATGACAAATTGTATGATGGTCAGAGAAAATTGTAGCAAGGTGGAGTGTTATCTTGAATCAGTTTGTGTCATACTATATGTGTGATTATATGCTAAATCTTAAGTGGGCGAAGAAGCTGAATATTTTCAATAAAATTTGCACATCTCATTATCGGTGATTTATATCGTTTACGTCTCGTCGAATTTCATTAAATGAGCGAAACATGGCAGCATTTGAAATTGTTGTTATATTTACATTACTATTTTTTTTTATTATTGTTATGTATGTATTTCATAAGTTGCTTTGCTCTTATCATCTCAGAATAAAGAGACATAGAAGTCGTTTTAAATGAAAATGGATGGAGTTATGAGAGAGTGTTTGTTGTCATATAAATGTTCATGTACACGAGAAGCTTTTTTTCAAAGTAACCTTGCTTGAAATGAGACGATGTCTATATTGAAATAGTATCAACAGAGAAATAATAATAAAGTTTGGCATTGCCGATTCTATTGTTTGCTGGTGTATATGTTCATTTGCTTGGCTGTATTTTGATTGTATATATGTATATTGTGTTGTTAAATGTCAACAAAATAATGTGAACTGGCTCTCTTACAGTCAGTCCATCTATAATATGTAGAAAAATCTATACGTATGTATAGACAGAGAATGTTGCTTTGCATTGGAGAAGGTCAATGACATTTCGATTTAAGTAATTTGTATCACTTTTCCTATTCCAATATATGTTTATATAGCAGGAAAACAGGATTTCCCAAGTCAATTTCGAGTTCAATTCTCTGCTAGAATGTGTTATACAATCAATAATTATCATTCAGAGATTATAGTTTTTGTGTGTTAATTTGTCGAAACGTTCACTAATTTTAGGGCATAAAAATGCAGAAAAACAAAACGGGTATTTGGGTGAAGGTAAATGACTTGTCGATTTTGATTTACAGGAAATATTGAAACATTCAGCAAAAATACCCATTAATCGATTTTGAAACGATGATTATTAGTAGTTGCGAATGGGAATTATACTAGGTTAATTCTATAAACGAAAATTGGAAATTCCGATATCAATAATGCCTGAAATTTTAAATATGATTCTTTTCTACAAAGGCATTTAAATTCGGATTTTCTACAGAATAATGTTTTCTTTATGTGGGTGCGATTCGTTTATTTTTATTTAAAAGCACATAATTAATTGCCATGAAAATGTTCAAATAGCTAATGTTTGCTATTAACTTAAAAAAAGGTTTTAAATTCAGTTGTTTAAATTATAAAAAATACGAAACAAGAAAAACTCTAATCTTTTTAATCAAACCATAAATTGAAGTGTCAGTAACAAAAAAAAGTGTTCCCTCGATTAATGCTTCAGTTGGAGGAGAGATACACATGACCAGTTAAATATTATTATTTGATTGGCAAGGCCACTATGCCACTGAATGTTTCCATTGGCGGCGTCGTAAGGCTGGGCACAAAAAGTGTTGAGTTGAGTAGAGAGGAGGGATTCACGTTTTTGTGTTGTTCGAAATCGTTTACGAGAGAATCAAATTCAATTTACGTAAAAAGAGCAACCCAATATTGAGATTGCACAAGGAAAATTGCGAATTCAAGCTCAGCTGTGCGCGCTGTGTATAATGTAACTGACCTAGAAGTAGACTCTAAGCAAACTGCAACATCGGCTTATTGTTGTTTATACAACTTGCAAAATTAGATACTAACCGGGGAAAGAGAGGTGGGTTCTGCTTAAATTTGATATAATCAAAGTGTTGGTAATGTAGTTATTTTTAGTATTGTTTATGAATTCAAATCAAACATTTACAACAACAATTTTAACCGAACCATAATGCTCATATCCTTTACAACCTGATTTATTTATATTATTAAAATAATAGTGAGACAGTTTTTAGTTTAGATAGCAGTTGGATTATTAAACAGTGATGCATGGTTACCGGTCTGGATTGTTATTGACTTTATAATTATGGTAAACATGGTAGTACTGGAACCCAGTGTAGTCGTATTAAAAGTCAGCGGTAATTGTAATCGGGGCTGTGTTGGCGATGGATGGTGTGGTTTGGAAATGTGTGTTTGTCTTCAAATTGAGTGTATTTTCAATACGACTTTCGTTGACCTATATTAAATGGAAAAGTATATATTTACCGATTGTTTTTCTGTTCTGTTATATACACCTTTTACTTTTTTGTTTGCACTCGTATAGTTAAACTGTATATCCATTTTCGAAAAGAAATTATTTATTGTAAGGAAAGGGACCTGAAAACTTCTGAATACTTTAAAAGATGATTGTTTCTTTGGGCTTTTTATATACAGCACATTAATATAATATTGGTCACAGTAAAGAAATTAGGACACAAAGAGAGAGAGAGAGAGAGAGAGAGAGGAAAATGACTCAATAAGGAAAAGACAGAAAATGAGGAAAAGAAATAAAAATGGAAAATAATAATAATAAAAGTGTGATTAGTTAACTACTTTTCTGTGGTTGGTAATTAATTTTCAAAATGTATTATTTACCGAAAAGTCACTAGCTAATAAATTTTGCACGTGTTCTAATACACTGCTTAGTCTTCTTTGGTCCATCCGTCCATCCATGTGATACTATTCGTTAATTTGCTTCGGTTGCTTAGAATTATTTAGTCCTTGTATCGAATACACACCGTGTTTCAAAGATATATTTGATGGAAATTTAATAACAGGCATTCCATAAAAACCCAATTTTGGTTCGATTATTTATTTATAAATTCCATTTCACTGATAAGACACTGCTAAGTAATTGAAATATATAACAATTGTGCAAAATATTTGTTCTATTTTTAAAATATGTATATTAAAATTAACTGATTTTCTTTTTTGGATTTGTTTTACAGATACAACTATTAGCAGCAACTAACAGCTTGAGGGTGGCGTGAATGCCATCGGCTAAGAAGATAATTTATCTGCCTATCTATCGTCTGTCAGCGAGTTAACTTGTAGAAACTGAAAAGATGGAGCAGAACGACAAAGAGGTTGTGACGGTAGAGAATTCCGCGTTAAAACCTGTGGAGTTTAAATCGAACGAGAAGAGCAGCAGCGTGGCCTCCACTATTAGCCCTCAGATATCCAATGGCCCTGTAAACGACTTTATTAATAACGATAATAGGAGTACGTCAAGTGATAATAATAATTCTAATGTGGTAAACGACGTATCAGCACCAATTGAAGTATTAGCTAATCCCAACCACGACGATAAAATAGTAAATTCTAATAATGAAAAGTGCCGCTTTGCAACAGTTGTCGAAGTAATAAATCCAATTTGCAAAATTACCGATAACAAGGATGTGTCATCGGTGGATGGGGAGATTGCCAAGACAAAAATTGAAATTGGTAGCGATAATTTAGATAAATGTGATAATGAAAGTGCTAGTACTAATATTATTAATAATCAAGAGAAGAATGAAATACAATTATTTGAGAAAGATAAGGGTAGCAGTGACGAGACTAGAAAGAAATACTTAGATAGTGTCTTTTGCGAATCAGATAAAAGGAAACCAATTTGCGATAACAGTAGAGGAGATTGTGATAAGAGTGCAACTGTAACAACAACAAATGACAGCCAATCAGACAGCAATCATGTCGTGAAATTGTCTAAAGCTGCATTATCAACACCCACAATCATATATCAACACGATGAATTCAAAGGTGGTGGTGAGGAAACTAATACTAGTGGCAAAAACGTCACGGGTTCCGATGCCAATACGGTTGTTTCTAAAACAAATAGTATCATGAATGAAAGTAATATAAAAAAAGATTTACAAGTTGCAAGCAGTAATGGGGACGAGGCGTCTTCATCTCCAGATGCAAGTGTACCTTCGTCTTCGATAAATCTGCCACTAGGCATAGCTGATGACAAACCAACTGAAAAAGATAAGAATCCGGCCGAGAATGTAATCAGTAAAGACAACACGCAAAAAGAAAGTGTGTCAACAAGAGAAGGCATTGTAGATAGGGAGAAGAGTGATAACCATTTAAAATTGGAGGATTTGGATGAGACGCAAATGACAGTTAGTACAACCACTAGTACAACAGCTATTCTGTCTCCATTGTCGAAAACGGAAAAGACTGAACAATCCGAATCTGGTTTTAAAATTGCTTCCAGCGAAAATATTAGTTGCTCAAGAGCTACCATCAGCAGTAGTGGTGGTAGTAGTCAAGATAACGGTAATGAAGATTCAATTAGTTCGACGCCATGTACGGAACGGAGCCAAATGGCTGAAGAAATGAAATTAGTAGTGGAGAAGAGTGACGGGGTAAGAGCCGCAGTAGCAGAGACAGCAACAGACAATAATCGTAGTAACATGGAAGAGGAAGGCCATAAAGAACACGCGCATTCCATTATTGGTGGTGTTAGTATTAATAGTGGAGCTTCAATAACCGAGAAGACGGAACAACAAAAAGAATTAATTATGTCATCCTCCAAAAAACTGAATTCCACAATTGAAGAAGGAAGGAATGGCAACATTGAAGATGATGCTGATAAAGTGGTGCGAATTTTTAAAGGTACAAAAGCGGAGAGTACTAACCTCGCACAATCAGGTGAAGCCGAGGAGTCGACAGCGTTATCGTCGTCGTCGTCACCAACACTATCAATGCCGCCTTCATCTCATCGTTTGGTCGACTCGTTAATTGTGTCAAGGCCGCCGCCACAAAGGCCCAAATTGTTGGCGAATTTAAAGCCAAAAAGTCCAGAGCCGCTCGACGAAGAAGAAGACGATGACGCATCGGTCGACCCACAAGGAAGGGATAACCAAATTAGTAGTAGTGAATCGTTTTCCGCACAGAACCTTAATTCTGTCCATGGTGTGAATAAAGAGCCAACAATGTACATTAATAAGCGTAGTAGTTTATACGTCAAAAATCCAGATTTTTCTAAAAAGATTCCGAACGTGTTGTCTCCCACCAATTCAGTGGCTTCTAGTTCATTTGGTTTGAGCACTAATTATTTGCCCAAAACAGATGAAGACTCGGGTTATAAATCAAATAACTTACCAGCGTCAAATGATTTGAGTCCTCTCAGAATGAAACCACCTGATTTCAGCAAAATATCGCCAAATATTACATCTGGAGTGAGCACGGTGCAGCCGCAGAGGTATTCAACTAAAGTTCCGGAACCAATGCCTAGTGGCGCATCTGCGTATAATATGTACAAAAATCCACCAGTTACACCAAGCAATTTTGAGGAAATCAGTAAGAAATACAATTACATAAGTGATTTGCAATTGAAACCGCAAGCCAGCAGCAGTTCAACATCGAATCTACCATCATCAAATAATTTCCATCCATCTATTGCCACCAATACGAACATTGAAAATGCTAGTAGAGGCGAAAAATCGGTCCAGCATAAAATCGTACCCGACCAAGGTTTGCTCATTGAGTTGCATAAGAGCAGCAGTGAAGTCAATCCGCCAATGAAAAGTGGAAGCACGGCGGCTGTAGTTGATGCCAGTAGCAGTGGTGGTGTTGGTATGTATAAAACACTTTATGTAAGTACACCGGAATTTACATCACAGAAGTTTCACAAGGCGAGCATACCTAAAGTGCCGGAAAGCTCAGCATACCCCAAAACAGGTCCCAACCACTTGGCACCAAGCCACAAGCCGTATAATCCGGGTCTGCAGAAGAGCGGTCAAGAACCAGAAGAACCCACTGCTCACGTAATACACAAATCTAATATGTCAGGTGCACCGATTTCTAACAGTCGTCACCATCCAGATGAACAACATATGATGTATAAAAAGTATAAAGTGTATGAAAATGAGCCAAAGCAAATAGACTATAATTCGCCGCCTCACATTCCGCCGTCCAATGCTAGTCAATATTCAAAGAGTATGGTCGATGGCAGACGACCAGTAGACAGTAGTTATAAGACAAGCCCTAGTTTTAACAATTCTACCAGAACTATGCCGGAGTCACAACTGTCACATCACAGCAATAGACCTAGAGAAGTTACTCATTCTCCGTCCTTATCTTTGTCGTCTAAAGACAGTATTTATATGCATACTGACCAGCCTCGTAATTATCCACATCCTCAATATAATATGGAAGGACCAGTTACAGTGAAAAGTGCAGAGAATGTTGCCAGTTACCAAACAAGTGTCATTCGAAGTTATTCAAGGACACCGGTGACACCTCCTGGACCGCCACCTCCCCTTCCAATGAATTCAACCTCGTCTAGATATTTGCCTACAAATGAACCACCAGCAATCAGTCTCAGACAACAATGTGAAGGGTTAAACTCGGATTTGAAGAGGATACAAAGTCCAAGCCAAGGAACAATAGGACACTCTCAAGTAGTGCAAAACCCTTCAAATGTGATAGAGTATTCTAGACAGGGATATAATATGGGTGGCTCAGCGATACCCAATCATATGCATTCGCATCAAGGATGGAATTCTAATCGATCGAATACGCCCCAATCTCCGCACTTGAGTAATCATAGTCCATCCCCGAGTTTTATTCAGCCTTCTCCAAAAGCCTCACCAAGTCCAACTTTACCATTTACATATCAACCTAATCTTCAAAGGCATATTGGAAGTCCTAGTCCCCAATTACGGCCTAATAATGCTTCCCCGTCGCTCTACCAGAAGCCTGTAAACGAAACTTCGAGGCATCATTCCATACCAAGAGACTATTACAAAGGTACTGCTTATAAGGGTTTTGAATATGGAGATGTTTCAAAAACTTCACTAAATCCTTATGAATCTCAAATGCATCCTCATCCGGTCTATCCAGAGAAATATGCCTCAACTAGTAGTTTACATTCAACGCCTTCCACATCGCAGAATTTGAATCCAATGAGACATGGTTCATCAGAAAATAATTTAAGGTCTTATCCATCCGAAATGTATAATCACCATAAATTAGTAAACACCATTGAACCCCCAAAACCAACTTTGCCATCAAGTTTACCACCAAAAAAACAAATCAAAATAGATGAACAAAGTTTAGGCCAGAAATATAATTCAGTCCCTAATCACGGATTTCATGCAGAAAATCAAATCGATCAACAGCAGATACACAACAGATTTAATGTTCAGCGCCCTGATTACGATTCTAATGCCATTGTAGCTCAGAATCCTGATTACTCGAAATACCCACAAGCACCAAAACCACCGACCGTCAAATTTTCCGGAAATTCAAATGAAAAGCTTCCGAGAATTGATAGTGATAATTATGGAATTGCTCCAAGTTCTAGTAGAAACACCTTAGAAACATCATTACCTAGACCTAGGGAAATTAAATCCACATCTTCAACTGTTCCTGTATCGATTGCGCCGACCTCAACTATTCCACAGCACCAGGGCTTGCCGATAATGAAGCGAGAGTCACCTTTGGATCTATCCGTGAAAACAGTTAAAACGAAAGCCGATTCTACAGGAGAATTTGAAGATAACCACCATAGAATGATGTCTTCAATTAATCCTAAAGGAAGAGAGCCTTCAGTTCCTACGAATTCTCTGAAAGTGAACTATGTACCTAATTTTGCACCACAACAAGTGAATATATCAGATAGTAATGCGAGGAATCAGATTGATATGAAATCAAGGCCAAATAATGGTAATCAATTTCCAAAACCTGAACCACCAAATTCCCAAATATACTCACCGCATAAATATGGCAACATTAATTCTATGGCTGGTAGACCTCCTTCATCTCATGTTCAAAGTCATCAAATTAGGAGAGAGCCCGAACCTCTACCACAAGACCGAACTGAACAAATTAATCGAAGTCGGCAAACGATACCGTCGTCCACAGTGGTTCAGAAACCGATTCCCCATTTATATGAACCATATCAACCAATTGAGAATAGAGAACGGTACTATCATCCCAATTATAAGTTAAATCAGGCTCCACAGCCCAGCTTACCACCAAATAATATGCATCCCGGATATTCCAGAGAGAATTTAAATAGGCCATTCATACCTCAGCAATCAGTTCCTGGTAGTTATCACCAAAAGCAATTAGAAAAACTAAAACCAAGTAATCAACCCCACGAAGTACCGAAACAATATCCGCAACAACCTGGTACTTATAATCCATATAACCAGTATAATCGGGAAATTATAGGAGTAAATGATAGAAAACGCTCTCATCCAAATGATGCTAAAGATGTACATCAAGGAGCTCCAGTAAATAAAATGATTAAAGGTTCTGAAAACTATAATCCCATGACTTATCCTCAAGTTGTTCCGAAGCCATCGTCACCTTATAATATGCCGTCAGTGCAACACTATCCAAACAAAGAGCAATATTACAGTCCGATGCACCATCGTGATGGAGGACATCCACAAGTTAGAAGTGATCCTTTGGCACATCCTCTCGCTGCTCCTAGGGATTTGAAATATCATCATTATGAAAAGGACCAAATACCCAATAATCAGCAATATCAACATAAAAAACCAGAACATAATCCAACTCGAGAACCAGTTCCTCCAATGAATTACCAATTTCCACCTGAACAAACTCCATATGATCGTCAGTATAACTATCAAGGTCCAATTCCTGACACAATGAAATATCAAACTCAGAGTTCCAGGCACTATTCACCCCATCATCAATACAATAATCAAAATTCGTCAAATGTTCCTCCTCAAATGATGGGTAGTGTTGAGGCTAAAAACTGGTACCCTCCACCAACTAATGGACCACCATCAAATACGAACCAGCCTAATTATTACGGAAAACCTTATAATCCACCATCAGTTGTGCAACAATCTTTTAACCCTATTACTACACCAAATACGCATCATTTAACAGATGTTACTGTTATTCCATACATAAAACCAGGATCAGCGCAGGCCTATCCTCTATCAAATCGATATGAAATACCGGATAATGCGTCATCGGGGGTTGTGCCTGTCTACCATTCTGAATTAAAGCATAGTACTCCGAAAAATATAGGACAAGCTGATCGAGATGTGATTTCAAAATTGAAAAATACTATTGAGGAAAAGCAACACCAAAAACTCATGACCCAGAAACAGAACTCTATAGATATGTCTGATGATGATCCAAATAAAGCGGACATTGCATCAATGTTGGCGGCACGAATTCGAACGAAGGGCGAACTAAAGGGATTTACAGGAATTCAATCAACTAACCAAGAGGAACATGAGAGAAAAGTAGAATTGGAGCCTGCTCTAATTATCAATCCCAAAGAGAAAATTGACCCACCTTCTGATATGGAGGGTACATCGGCATTCGATTTAATGGACTGGGGCAGTGCTTGCAATGACTTTGTTGAGCAACTTCAGACGGGAAAAAAGAAAACAAAACGACGAAAGCCGAGAAAGTCAGATGCCAGTGACGTTAAATTGGAGGTAAAGCGAGAGGTCGAAGAGACGACTGTGAAAAGCGCAGAGGTTTTGATTCCGCCAGAGAGTGTGGTGCCTCGCGAAGACATTGTCAAAGCGGAGTCTCTGAATCAAGCCAACAGCGCCAAAGTGAATGTCACGTCCACAAAAATCAATAACGATGATCATTCGAGTAGTAGCGATGAAAATAAACCATTGCTTTTACTACGCCAACAAAGTGTTAACGAAAAGTTGAAAATCAGCGAATCAGATGCAACCAGTAAATCATCAAAATATAGTCGTTTATCCGATAAGTCCTTGAAAAATATTAAAGAGAAAAGACTGGCACAGGAGAAAAGGATAGCGTCCCGTTTGAATAGTTCCAGTTCCGATAGTGAGTCTGAGACACAGAAGAATCAGGAGCCAAGAAGAAGAAAAGTGGCACGAAAAATTCTGAACAAGACCACATCGACAATTAGTTCAAAAGAAAGTTCCCAGGAAGATGAAGAGCCATCAAAAAGTAACAGAAAAAATGCAACGAACTTTGCCGTTTCTCGAAGAAAATCAGCTGATAGTAGGAAGAGGAAAAAGTCAAAGCATTCTTCATCGGAACCAGAAGTGTCCCTTAAAGATAAAGGAAAGAAACTTAAAAAACCCCATGTTTCCAGTGATTCAGATTCTTCTGATGAAGATACAATCAAAAAGAATGAACCAAAATCAAAAGCCGGATTAAAACAGAAAGCCATTAAAAAGTTACCGGATTCTAGTAACGACGAGCAATCACATAAACCTACAACTAGAGGTAAAGCGGCTACCAAAGCTCTATCTATTCCAGTCAGTAAATCGAGGCCGAAGATTTTGTCAAAAAATGAGTCAGACTCTAGTGCAGAGTCAAATAATGAGAAGTCGAAAAAAACCGATTCCAAGGAAACATCAGTCAAAGGTAAACCTGGAAAGCCAAAAAACGCCGCAGCGGCCAAGTCCTCGTCCGACGTAAAAGAAGGTGAATCTTCACAAGTGAAAAAATCCCTATCACCTACTAGGACTGTCCATAAGCGCCGCGACACCAAAACCGATGTCGGACCAATGAAAAAGAATGCTTCTGAGTTTGAAAAGACGATGACCAGATCGAAAATGAAATTGGAATCGATGAAAAGGGTGCTAAGAAATGACAAAGTAATACCCGCGATTGTACCAAAAAAGAAGAAATTTCTAACTCCGAATAAAGGTGATTCAGCAAAGAAAGTCGTCGAAAAAAATAAAGAGATGAAAAATAATAAAGCAAAAGAGGATACAAAAAGAAAAAGCTTGAATTCCGATAGTGAAGACGTGAAAAATAGTAAGAAAAAGATAGCCAAACGTGGTGAACAGCAAAAAGATTCCTCTTCATCCAGTTCCTCAGATAGCTCCGATGAAAAGGACCAGAGTTCGAGTTCTTCTGACACTGAAGCGGAGACGGTGAATGTGCGGTAAGTTCAAGTATAATAATAATGTTATTAATAATAATGTTGGTGGTGAGGCTCTGTATATTTGTAATTAACCTTAAATCCGATAAAAAGACGTTGAAAATATAAATTTACCAAACTCGCATTGATTGATTCTCCTCCTCCATCTCATATTATAGACTAAGGCCACGCTTATCGAAAGTTAGTAATGAGTCACAAGAGACTAATAATGGCGCAAAGGGTGCAAATATTACAACCAGTGGTGGTGATTCCACAACCCCAAATACGAATTTAAATAAGTCGAACGTTCAAAGAAAAGTGATCGATGAGAAGTCTAAAGCTGGCAAATCTACGCCGTCTTCGACAACGACGAACAACAACAACAGCTTGGCCGCAGTGAACCAGAATTCGACAACATCCAGCCGAAAGGGAAGCTCCCAAAATGCTGGAGCGACGATGGGAAGTGAAAAGAAAAAGGGCCAACAGCGAACCATTGAAGAAATCGGCGTTAATAAGGTAGAATTTAACTCTTTGCAACCGATTGTTAACCAAAATTGTCTGTACTGGTATTGGTCAGGACAAGTCCCTATTTCTAACCACTAATTTTATTATTAATTAACATTATTATTATCCTTTCAAATTGGCAAGCTAAAAAGTAATCATTCAACTTGAAGATCTGTTGTTATTTGAAAGTATTTAATGAATCTCTCTTTATAGTTTGCGGACGGCTGGGAAGAGCAACTGTACGAATTCAAAAGGTCGCTGAAAGTGCCACCAAGTTTGATATCGATAGAGTCTTCACAATGGCATCGAGTGTCCACGTCCTTGCCCGACTTGGACAGGGGAGCGAACAGTGATGATGACTCTGGAATGAAACTAATTGCGGAGGAGAGAAATAAGGAACAAAATACGACGAAAAGGACAAACCTGCAAATCAATTCCATTATTGACATGGTTCATAGAAGAGTAATTCCGACCAAAATAAATAACCAAAAAAATTCAGTAGTTGTTAGGTCAGCACCAGCCGAGGAGCCGAAGAATTCAAGTCCACTTTTACCAACACCCGTGTTAATAAGATCGTCTAAGAAGGCAAAAAAGCAAGGAAATAAAAAGGAGGAATTGGAAGAGGAGTTTGAGGAAGAGGAAATAATTGTTAAAAATGTATTTAATACCAAAGTGATAAAGTCCAGAACAAGAACTGAACAGAGGAATAGTAAAAGTAAAGAGATTATTCGAGAGATATTTGGAGGAGATGAACGGCCTGCATCAGCGCCGCCTAGATGCAATAATGGCGAATCAAATCAGCAAAGAAAGGGGAAGATAAATGAGTACCAGGAAATTGTGAACAAGAAAATGACATTTGAGCAGCAATATGAGGAATATTTAAAAATGTATAATCAGAATGATGATCAATTGGAGATTATTAAAAAGAATCAACCAATGGTGGCTATTGAAGAGCAAGCCACTTTGTCCAAAGAGTTGATGCCAATGGTGTTTGCGGCAGAAGGTTTGCAAATGGCCTTAATGCGAAAGAAAAGTGGAAAGAAGAGTTATTCTCGTAGAAAGGGTAGTTCTGGATTCGACTATATTCGTAAAAAGAAGAAACAAACTTTGGCTGTTGGTGCTAATGGTGGCAGTAATACAAACTCTAATGGAATAGTTGAGATAAAGAGAAGGGCTCCAGTGATCGAGTTTGTGAAAGAGCGGGGAGAACAGGACATTTCGAAGGAAATCAAAGGGTGGGTTTTGAATAAGGGGGTTGGAGAAAGTGTGCTTCACAAGGCAGCTCGATTGGACTATTTGGACGTTGTGGCGTACTGTCTTGATCGATTAGAAATGTCTCCCGACCAGAAGGACAATGCGGGTTATACACCGCTGCACGAGGCATGTTCGAAGGGGCATTTGAAGATCGCCAAATTATTACTTCAGTACGGAGCCAATCACAGTGAAACTGCCCAATCGGGAATCCGCCCACTGCATGATGCCGTAGAAAATGGTTACATGGAAATTGTTAGATTATTACTAGCCTACGGCGCAGATCCTCAGTTGGCCACTTATTCTGGTGAGTAATTTTAACTTGTAAAAAGTACACTCTGTTGCAAGTTTTTGAATACAGCCACTTCGTTGAATTCAATCATCAATATGCCCAGTATTCTTCCCATAAATTCTATTGTAATTTGGATAAGGAGTTAATGGAGAGTATAAGTGTGTACACTTTCGTTTTTGGTTAGTTTCTGTTGTTTGATCGAAAGTGTTTGTAAGAAAGTTAATTAAGTGAAATCGTTTATATTGTGTTCGTTTTAATATTTGTTTTTAA
This sequence comes from Clogmia albipunctata, assembly GCA_001014945.1. NCBI lineage: Eukaryota > Metazoa > Arthropoda > Insecta > Diptera > Psychodidae > Clogmia > Clogmia albipunctata. Next base: position 50,973 of record JXOV01026066.1, read on the forward strand.
AAAGTTTATTAATGTTATTAAAAACAGTTTTATAAACCGCCCTGGCCCTTTGCCTGTAAAAATAACACCAATAGTAATTAACAATGAAAATTGTTATTGTGCTCATTCAATGTATTGCAAAATGAGAAAAAATTTTAATTTTTGTTTAGGTTCAATCAGCATTAAAAATGCAAAATTTGTACACTCTTTTAATCTCAATTCACGGCCCTTTAAACCAATTAGTAAAGGATTTTTTTCCAAAGATGGAAAAAATAAGACATATTTAAAAACTTGCAACAGGGCGTATATATTCCTAAAATTTAAATTGAAATGACTATAATTTTATGATTTATCTGTCTCGTGGCCGATGTGTTAGCGCATCCGGCTGCCTCTTCGGAGTCAAGGGTTCGATCCCTGGGCGGATAGGATTGACTGGGTCCTTTTTCAACTGGTCTAGGTGCTATTAATTGACTAATAATACACTGAAAACAAATAGTCACCGAAATGTCGCAAAACCCGCTGGTTGAGGTTGCGACCCCCCATGTTCCTTAGAGGAATTGAAAGGGAAAATTTTTTTTTTTTATAATTTTATGACCAATATGTGAGTCATAAAATAATTGTAACTTTAATCGATTAAAGTATTCATTAAAAATAAGAAACTGATAACTTCTCTAGTCTATGTGTTTATCTTGGATATTGATCTCGAAGAACACATTATTTGTATTATATTTTGTCACTATTATCTGTAATTCTTTTTAGGTCAAACCCCATTATCGTTAGCTGAAGAAGAAATTATGGAGAGGTTCCTAAAGGATCATCTATACGATTTGCAATATTTTGGCAATGAAAAGAAAGGATGGAGATTTCATGGTCCATGGATATTGTGTAGTAAGTTGAAATATTATTTAAATTTTAATTCAATTATAATGATTTTCGTTTTTAGATGATGAAAACTGTGGATACAATGTATTTGACGGTGCTCCGGGTGTGGAAGTGTTAAGTGCTGCGAGCAGAAAAGACTTTCAACCGCGGAGTAACGCTGATGATAGTTTCCAAATTAGAGATGATGCAGACTCAGCAAAGGCACGTTCGTTAAATTTGACTGTGGAAAGGTTGGCAGAGGAATTGAATGGACTGAAAAAAGGTACTTCAGTGTCGACGAATGTAACACTGCCGAAAAAGAAGTCGGTCGAAGAGGTGAATCGATGCGGTGCTACGGAAGAGGGCAATTTGTTTGAGTTTGAGGAGTCGGAGATGCCATTGCCGCCACTCTATTTGCTGCGGGACGAAGGCAACGAAAAATGGGTTATGCTGACCGATTTGCTGAATCTCTTGAAAGTCAAGTCAAAGGAGACACTTTTGAAACAAATCTGTCCGCCTAATACGTCGCAAACGACAAAGGAAATGGTGCGCGAATTCAAGATTGGTGACTTTTTGCAGAAAGCAGTTTGCCTACAACTGCTCTGCAGTGGTGAAAAGTTAAACATTAGATCATCCAAAGTAATTTTGGTGAAATATACTGAAACGGTAAAATCGTTATTAGATGTCGGGACTGTGGTGTTGAGATTATAAATCTGGTATGGAAATTCTTTGAAATTCAATTCGGTGTATAATTTAAAATTAAATGAACATTGCAAAGTAAACTATACCTATAAAATTAATTTGAAATATTACAATTAAAATATTTGAAATTAATAGAAAGAGTGTGCGCTGAACGAAATTTTTGGTGGTTTCGTGCTATTTTTGGCAAAAGTAATCTTGGAAATCTCAGGGAAATTTTCTAATGTTATAATCAAAACAGAAATGAATGTGTACATCAAACTTTGTACTTTATAAAAAAAATATGAAATATTAATGAAAAAGACTAAGTTTAATAAAAGGCTAATTGGCAATGTTCAATACAAATTGACATAAATAATTGTAAATAAATAGTGATTAATTTACGTAAGAGTAATATTTTATACATTATAAGCCGTCAATGGAATTTTAAGTATAAATTTATATATGCTATCTATGTCTATAAATTATATTATTATGCAATCACAATTTCTTTGTTTTTAGTATTTATGTGAAGGATTTAATTTGATTTTTAGGGATTTAAGAAGAAGATTATTTAGAAAATTGTTTTTATTTTATCACATTTTATTAGATCATTTTATAAATGAAGCAAGCATTAAACATATGGCCTACATTGACTTGCAACTTTTATATTGTAGCTACAGTTTGTGTTAATGAATATATATATATATTGAATATAGTGAAGAGGGATGTGGGAAATCTTAATTTTAATTGTGCAATGAAATGTGATTAACAATAAATGAAACGAAGGAGCGAATATAGAAAGGAAACTAAATGTTTATTTTAATATGTAATAATGTTATTTTAAATAAAATATTTTCAATGAAATGATTGTTTAATGTTATTTTATATTGTTTTATGAATTTTTGTTGATATTATGACACTCAATGTTGCTCTGTCAAAGTTGTTATTATAGCACAAGTATTTTAAAGAATTCTTTAAAGCACGAGTGAATTTTTTAGATTTTATGTTAATTTATTTAAAAATGCATACAATTTTGTATAAAAGACGATCGATAAGCATTATTAAACACTCGAGCCTTCTTTAAGGCACTCGCTTCGCTCGTGGCTTAAAACATCCCTTATATTTAATAATGACTTATCTTATCGACCTTGTATAAATAACTATTATCAAATAATGTATAGTGTATTTTTGATAAAATAGTAAGTTTTTAGCCATCTAATTTGAGTTGTCGGGGAGAGGGGCCATAGTTCAGACGGTGTTATACTTAGTTTTTCGCCTGAGCTCGGCATAATTAAGCATTGCGATCTCGACAAATGAAAGAAAAAGGCGACACACACAATTTGTTGGTCGGTGAAAGCAATTACAATTCCAATTTGAAACGTAACGATCATATAAAATGATTACTATTGTGAATGTCTCTTACGAAATGACTACAGATGATGTTTAAAAAATGGTTATCCTTTTTCTATTTAAGTTATATCAATTGCTGTTAATAAATGTGTGTATTTTCCTTAATTACGTCGTAATCCTTTTTTTTTTATTGATACTATGTAGTGGTAAATAATTATTGGAGCATTGATAAAAATTAATTAAAATTAAATGTGTTAATTACTGGTTAAGTAACCTAATGGTTTTTATTGTTTATATGGGGTCTAATTTATGATGTGGTTTGGGATATGTATTCTCTTGTAATTAATAGTCACTACGGTTAAAATACGAGTACCAAATGAGTAGATGTATAATTTATATTCTAATTTTAAAGAAAGGCTACCAGGGCAGTGAGTAAACTCCATCACAAAAGATGTTCTTATAAAGTAAATAGTATGTAAAATAACTCACAATTGAAACTAACTGTACAGGTAACTAATAACAAAAGTGGCCAGAACTATACTGTCCTAGTGTGCAATGGCGGGTCTAATGAACACTTATCCTTTCTCATCCCAACACTCCTCAAATTATTTAAAGAATTAATTATATCGATAAAAATAAGTTAGGTAGGGTCAGAAATGATGTTAGACAGGGAGAGCTAGGGTGAATTACGTGGAGTAGCGTACCGTCCACCATACACCTAATATTTTCGTGTATCTGGACAATTAACCAATTCACATATAAATTGTATGTGTAGAAAAGGGCTATACTTCCCGTGCCGGTTCTTCGCCCATCAACTAATAAATCTTTGTAAATTGATAGTTGCGTTATAATTTATATTTATATAGATATTCCGTAAGGAGGGTGTCCAGCCACCTAGGGAAAAGGGACATGAATTCATTTAATTTATAAAACTCCAAAAATATTAATTTTCCGTTCAACTGTAAGCAGTTGAATGTCTACATATTTGTCAATTTCGAATATTACCACTTTAAACATTAGGACAACAGAGACAAACAATGCTTTGGAAGAGTGAGATCATTATAGTTTATAACGTCGCTTTTGAATTATAAAGTATTAACGAAATTAAGACTGAAACTTCAATTTTGACATTTCGGTGAAAAATAACATAAGGCAATCAGTTTTGCAGGCAAATTTTTTTATTGTTTCGTCGCGATAAAATGAGCAAACCGGCTCACAAAATTAGTGCTTGATAAGATGTGGTGATTTCCGACAAGAATTTCAGACAATTTCAGGGATTTTCTTGGAAAAAAAACAAGTGAATTCTATATTCTTGTTATTGGCCTGAAAATAGGCCGTCAATGTTATCAGCCCAGCTGATAAGAAGACGAGCTGTGTGGTGATCTAAAGTGTGCGAAAATTGTGAATACTTGTGAATGTGGAAAAAAGAGAATTTTCGCGACGACGGGGCTCGAAAATTGATTTCAAGAAGTGTGGTGGTGGAGAAAAAAGAAGAAATTCGCCAAGTGTGTCGCAAAAATAGAATATAGAAATAAACAAAATACAGCTATTTCAGTGTTGAGAAGGTTACTACACCACCTCCTTCTCCTCCAATAACAACCAACCACAACATCCCATTGCTGCAAGTTGTTGGATACTCTTTTTTGTGTTATTTGATTCGATTTTTTGGTACGTATTTGATTCAGTTTTACTTTGGTGCATTTACTTTTAGTAGAGTGAAAATGTGCCCATTTGCAAATAAACAAAGTGTTGTGTCTCTCTATTGCCAAAACACTGTAGTCATTTGGCAATTATTGGCAACAATTCAATGTTATATAACTAAATAAATTACATATTTTGCTATTGAATTGTAAATGTGTGAGCGCGCGGTTGTGGCGAAGGGAAAAACAAAACAAACCCACCTTTGCAATGTTCAAGTGCGCGATTCAAAACTACTTAGTCATTCGCAATTACGATTAGATAAAGGCAAGAGATTCTAAAACAATAATATAGCCCAAAAACATGAAAATCTCTCAATTGCGTTATCAGGGAACTTTTACTTGGACCACACCATCAAATATATTGATGACCTTCAAAGTTAGACCGACCAAAGTACTTGATTTCAGCAAAAATATCTATATGTTGATAACTGATTGCCTTTTTAATTCCACTGCCATTCAATTCATCAATACTTTTGGCTTCCAAATTTAGAGGAATCATATTTTTGAGTAGATGTCGTACTCTGACAAGACTTGGCGCTTTTCTATCATTAACTTTTTAAAGTGGACTCAAAACAATTAAATATCGGCGCTCTGCTGATTTGTTTCTTCAGGTGACGTGGTCGTATCCTACTTGTTTGTTCTCTTCGTATGATTTTGTCCATGACTACGTCATTGTTTAATATTCCATAGCTTAATGATTGCAATACGTTTTAATAGAGCTCAATTCTTGAATTTCACAACATTAGACTTTTAAAATTATAAGTGAATTCATTTTAATCGAATCATGTTGTAATTTGATGATTTTAAAATTAAATTTTAAATTAAATAAATAAGTTAATTCAAAACTGAAAAAGAAACAATGTAATCATACTTTTATAATCAGTCTTTGCCAAATTGTCAAATGATAAATTGTATTTATATTCCAAATACAACAAAAGAGTATCAGTGCAGGGAGAAATCACACAACATGGTTTCATGATTTAGTCCGCAAATAGATGGTAATTCATACCAACTGTCCATATTACTAACATTGTTCTTATCGTCTAAAGTGTACAGACCTATAGTGTCCTAGTGTGCGGCGCCATTCAGAACTAATTTATTTATTTTGCGTATGAGTTTTATTAATACAAGTGAAAGTGCACAAAATTTTAGAGTATCCTTATTCAAACATCTAGAGCAATCAACCATTTTATGGCGTCTTCATGTAGATTTTTGATATCTTGAAGTTCTCCTTTATATCTCAGCTCCGGGCATTCTGACCATATATGTTCCATTGTTTGTTGAGTTTTTAATAAACCAATGCAAGCTTACGAAAACTAAAAAAATATTAAATATAAATTATTGCATCTTGTGCCACTACATGTCATAAAATCTTCAATTATAAATTAAATAACTGTTATATTTAAATTTTGGTTACCTAAAGTAATTTTTAAAGAACTAATATTTGATCTGTNGTTTTTAATAAACCAATGCAAGCTTACGAAAACTAAAAAAATATTAAATATAAATTATTGCATCTTGTGCCACTACATGTCATAAAATCTTCAATTATAAATTAAATAACTGTTATATTTAAATTTTGGTTACCTAAAGTAATTTTTAAAGAACTAATATTTGATCTGTCAAGACCGTTTTTCAAGAAATAGAGCCACTACCAAAATAGTGGTTTTTCTTTATTATTAAAGTGTAATAGATTTTCATAAAAAGTTGTATTTATCATTCAAGTAATTACTATAATAACAACGTTTTTTGTTATGACAACGAAATCTTTTTTCAGTTTCACTTTTTTTGTACAAATTATTTATAATAATGTCAATCTTATTTGAACACTGACTAATAAAATCTGTAATGATGTATTAAAATTAATTAAATTGTATTTAATTAGTGAATAAGAGAAACATAAGTTGTACAAATCTTAAAATAATTTATCGATTTTTGTACTAATTGGTGGGGCCCGTTTCTCTAAGCTCACGAAGAAT
>JXOV01026090.1:0-13768 GCA_001014945.1 Clogmia albipunctata
TTATTAAATTGCCTACAAATCGTCCATACATGATTTTAGAGTTAGACTGCTGGGTTCTAGTCATTTCGGCCATGAACGTACTCAAAAATATCTGCATANTACTCAAAAATATCTGCATACTTAATATATGGAACAAAAATGACGTAAAATTGAGTAAATTAATCATTTTCTTCAGTGGCAAAATGACTAGAACCTAGCAAAATCGATTCAAATATTTGCAAATCTGCTTTGACCTAAAGTTGTAATCTGTAAAGAGATATACTGTGTGTAAATTTGAAGATCCAGCTTCTTTTGGTTCAAGAAATATCAAGGATAAACGACTGCGGCTATAACCTCAATTCACACTGTATAATAATAATTTTCTAATAAAAAGAGAAATATGAAATACTTAATTCTAAAACAGAAAAACATAATTACAATATTCAACAATTTGTTACTTACATTTGTCTCTCCAGGATAAACCGACTAATTAATTCTAAATTTAAAATTAACAATTTCAAGTTTGCAGTTATATTCGGGAAAGCTCATTGTTGTTCTTCTGGAGGCTTCATTTCACTGTAGTTGTGATAAAAGATCGATTTGGGTTCGGTTTAATATCTTTAACAAGAAGTCATACAAAATGGGATTTCTATAAAAATGGGCTTTATATTATACTTTATAAACTCATATAGGAATTGAGTTTTCTGCCAAATGCATCTTTAATGAAAAGGGTGAATTATCGATTTGGCAGTCTAAAATTTAATAAAACACTACACGCAAAATAAAGCCATTAAGTCACGAGTGAAAATAGTTTTCTGTGAGTAAATAACGGTGTTTTCACTTTGTTTCCCTATTCTGCCCATAAATAACTATCAGAACTGTACAACAATAATGTAAATCACTTTTCAGTGCATTATTTTCGGCAAAAAGGGGTGAAAATTAAATTCGAATTTTCCAGTTTGATGATTTTATTTAGATTACGAGTCCATAAATCAATTGTCGAATAAATAAGCCATAAAGAGAGTTGAGAGAGTTTCCAGTTTGGAATTCATTTGCAACAAACAAGTTTGCATCAAGTTCAAAAGCTGAAAATCGGCACAAATTCATTTGTTTAACTTATCTCGATCGAAAATGTCTGAGTCCGATCAGTTTGCAATTATAGTTGGTAATCGGTCCGTCTCTCCCACAATGCTCATGCTGACATGAGTTATAGTAATCCGCAATCAATATATCATCTCATTGAATAATCAGACCAGTCCAGTCCGATCCACGGACACACAATGGAACACAATAAAAATTGTATAAAATATATGTACTGTTTCAATTCCATATCACTTTGCCCACCCGGAAAATATTTAATACACTTTAATATAATAAAAAAAAATGGGAGTACTTCTCTAAAACAAATTTATATCATAGCTATTACATTATCCCTTTTAAAGAGGCTTAGTCCAATTTTGATGCAAAAAAAGATAAATTTCGTTTATAATAACTGATTCTTTTCATAATGATTATTCATGTTCTGCATGATACAAAATTCCAGGAATAACGAGGAATTTTTTATTATAAGAATGAAAAATTTACACTTCATTCATTATCTACTTATTTAACTTATTGATACACCAATATCGCTAAATTATTTTCAAGCCTGAGCAAAGGTATTTTGACTGAAAATACTTCTCGGAAAGGACGTCACAATAACAAAAACGGGATCATGCTTGCAAAATCAGGAAAAGACATAATGCACCTTTTTGGTCATTTTTTTACAAATAAAATCCCATCGCCCAGGATCATATGTAATTGAAATAGCTGAAATGAGACTTCAATTAGTTAATATTGTATAATAAATACGATTTTACTCACCCTTTTCATGTAAAGGCCATCTTGACTATTGACTGAAATATCTTCATCTTAAAAAGCAACAGAAACCAATCTGGCTAAAAATGAGGACAAAAACTTTATATATTGTAATCTAGGCTCTATATTGTTCATTTGTCGATTTCCACCTGTTCCGTTTCGAAGGCCAAACTGGTCAAATAAAATTATGAAATGCTGTTTAATCTTCTATATTCTCTTAACATGATCAATTACGACTATTTTCATCATTTAATAATTAAAAATTCTTACGCTGAACTGAAATGTGAGACCTTATATGAGAGGTTATAGTCTGTAAACGCTCGATTTAAGAGTCTATTAAAACAAATCCGTCTGATCTGGCTAAAATGTTAACATTAAGAGTCTAGTCGAATGTTGTAAACAAATAAAAATTTTCCAAAATAAATGTGATTTCTTTGATTGGCCCGAGATTTTTCGGCCGATGAGTTAAGTAGGAAGGACCAACGTTTGAATTGAAAAAATTTTTTTGGTGAAATTTCTTAAAACTTGCAAACTCTTTTTATCCTCAAATTTCTTTATAGATTGATATTATTAAATATGCAAATTTTTAAGTTAGTTTTTTGTTTGCGTCGTCGGTTGTGCTTCCTCGCGGAAACTGCAAAAACTAACCAATGTCGAAAATAACTTTTTCATTTAAATTTTTCTGTTTTTGTTAATCACTTGATAAACTGTAATGTAATCTATAGCTACTTTCACGTAGTTCAATATCCAAATTGTAATGTTAAACAACAAAATTGCAAGGACTAACAAGTTTGCTCAATGAAATACAGATTCCATAATTGTAAAGAACAACCAAAGTTACAAACTTAAGTAAACCCAAAATGCATTTAAATGTTACAAAGTTTATGTTTACACCAAGTTACTGTAATGTTTTATTTACTTATAAGTTTCCCTTTATAATTTATATTTATGTGATATTTATCATTTATGGTTAAAAAAATTTTGCCCCTTTCAATTCCTGTAAGGAACAACCTTGGCTTGGACTTGCCATTACATATTTTGTTTTTCAGTGATTTAGTAATCAATTAATAGCTATCATTTATGTTTAAATCTGAAATATTTATTTCAAAAGTCTGTTTGAAACTTAACAAAATCATTTAATTATAATAAAATCAAATTTCAATATAGGCAGTTGCTAAAAATATCTTTGCATTGCCGAAATTTTATGTTTTATACGACCTTCATACATTTGTCTGCAATTATCATGAAATTTTATGGAAAAAATCTGATCAAAATTCAAAAAGAGATTCACCCACTTTGGGGAAAAAATACTCACTACGTGATAATGTGTTTTACAGATTTAAAATAGAAGATAAATCACGAGGCGAAAAACCGATTACCTGAAGCCTGTGGGGGATTGTGAATTTAAGGTGACTCTAAAGATCCTATTTCTGTAACAGTTTGTAAAAGTCATTAAAAAAGTAATTTACAATTTTTGCTGGCCAATAAATAATAAATAAAGCATCCAATTTCTTGGGCCAAAGCGATGACGCTCTGCTGCAGAGCGAGTCCAAAGCTGGTGTGGGGCACAGCAATTTACTGTGTGGATCCTTTCTGGGGGGCTCCATTCATCAAGACTTTGACGATTTTTCGGGCAAACATATCTCTATTCTCTGCACTAGCAAACAATTTATTCGCCATTAGGGGTGAACCATTAATATTCCCCAGGAATCTTTCATCGCCTCTTTCTCGATTTACTTACTTGTGTCCCGACACATTCATCTCTTCCGCAGTTGAGGCGAAGGAATCACAAACATTCATTTGTCTGATTGCTGTGCTGAATTGCCATAGAGCAGCCATGGTGGTGAAGGAAGAAAGAAGGGGGAGGCCAAAAGTTCAGTAATTATGGCTCCACATTCAAACACATTTGCTCATTGAAACAAAACTGCAAAAAGTTTGCGAAAAGCGACCACAATTTGTGAACTTTTATTAAAAGTGCAAAACTTCAAAAGTTAGTTCAGCTATATATGGACAGGGAGTGGGTAGTAAAGTTTGGACCAAAGAAATGTGCACTGAAACAACAAATGTATTTAATTTCGAATTTCCGAACTTAACCAATTTTCCAATTTGGCGTCATCGGACACAAATAAATCATTGAATCTGGTTCTTTCCCTGTGTGTTAAATCACAGGACCACTGCTCCTCACTTTGCCATCCATCACTCAGTGGCGGGCTATTAAAATTTCATTCATCTCTGCAACACGGAATTTCGCCCTTAAAAATAAGGAAATCACGTTTCTCTTCGCTTCTTTTTTTCTCCTCCTCCTTTTTTGGTTGAAAAATCGTCGCCCTTCCGGAATCCCCAAAGAGACTACAGTGATATAAATATTTCATTGATTTATGTACAGTTCCATGATGCTGGTTGCTGACAAGACACACCAACAGTCTCTCTTTCGGCCAGTTGTTATTGATCCTTTTATGCCGCCAAATCCATATAAATGTAGAAACAAAAACAAATCGCATTTGAAGAGACTTTACGACAAACTGTACGAGGCCTTGCCAGCATAAAATTAAAGGAGCATAAATCTGTTCCATTCGGCTGTAACCCCATTAGATTATTATGTAAGGCAGGCACACTACAGACAGACGGTGCGGACCGGTCTCCGCCAAAATAGCGCATCCATTTCGAGTCAGTAATACCCCCATTTCCACAGTCGTTTTGCCAATTTTCGGATCAACCCCCGATATTGGTAATGGTCAGTTATTATTCCAGGCTTTTTGTTTATTTACTAACTTTATTTATGTTTTGTGTCAACATCAACCCCCAAACTGACGAAATATTATCCTCAACTTTATTATCTGCAATATTATTTTAATCTCCGTTATGAGACATTGGAAAATTGTCCAATGAAGAATGCCAAAAGAAGGCTTTAAGCCTGAAAATCAATTCCACAGATTTCAATTTACTTCCATGGAAATTGTTTAAATGGTACGAAAAGTCGTTTATGATTAAGGACATCTATTAACCTTAAAAAAATAACACATTATTCTTAAAGAAATTTAAATGTTTTGAATTCATTTCAAATGCATTCAAACAAAAACAACAATTTATCTGTCTCTAAAAAATTTTGTATTAAATTCAATGAAATGTCCCTATAGCATGAATATGCCTAATAAAATATCAATCTCTTTCACATCAAAATAAAAACTGCCACATTAGAACAACCTGCAACTGCAAAGTGGCAAAAGAAATAAATAATTAAAACGATGGCATTGTATCAGCGCCGTCGTCATCATCATCCCCTATTCTGGTCACCTGTTAATACGAAACAAAAAATTAATAGTTTAGACTGCATCAAGTGTGGAGCGAATAAAAGGAATTTGCTTATCACCTCATTGGCATTGTTTCAATGGGCAATAAAAATGTAGTACCTAATGGAGTGTGTCTCACATCGCACAGAGAGGAATGACTAAAAACCAGATCCGATTCCGAATGTTTTCCCTCCTCTAACTGGCATACTAAATAAATATACATCCAGAGGAATGGCGATGCCAAAAAAGCCGCGAGGTTTCCCCATTAACTCTGGCGAAAAGCCTGGGCTCACACAAAAGTGGTGCCTCGCGCGCGTTCGTTTTTGAAAAATGTCGTATACTGATCCTGGCTGCGCCATCCGACCGTATTTACTTATGTAATGCCATTCGTTTATTTATTTATTTATTCCCTGCCCGTACGTACATGTGTTACATACTGCAGATTTTGCATTGCGGATGAGGCCATTGTACTACAAAATTCCTATGAATATATATCAATTTGCCAATACATTTGCAGAATGGGGTTTCGCACACAAACGCTCATACATAAAGTCGGTTATGCTTCGGAAAAAGGCTGAAGAAGAGGAGAGAGGAGGCAGAACGGGTTAAAGGGAAACACATACTGTGGAGTTTAAACTTGTTCCGTAACAAACCCCCATGTACTGGGGATATACTTCTCTCTACATGGACACGGAGAGTACAACAAAATAAATTATTTTTATTCCGTTCTATGGCCAAACGAAAATAATATTTATCGCCCTCTGTGTTGACTGTGTGGCTTTGGTTTTGGCTTCACTCTCTCTCTACACCTCCCTTCTCTCTTGTTCTCTGAAGTGGCGACGGTCGGTGGCGACGACACACAGTGATAGTCCACCCCTGCCTTCTGGTCACAATCCGGCTTTTATAACCTACAAAAGAAGCGCATCGTCATCAGGTTATTTATTTTCGGCCAGGTTTTTGCCTCCTTCCCGGAAACTATCCTCCGATGCCAGTATTTTGCCCATTTTTCCCGCAATTTAAGCACAATGTGGTGGATATGATGTCCCACATCTATTTGCAGCGTTAATTTTTCGCCATCTATTTAACTAACTAACCGCAAATACACTTTTCGCTGAGAGCTGACTTTCAAGTTTTCTCCTCTGCTGCTTTTTTTCGGCAGGCCAAAAAACAGTTTATGTGGTTTATTGCACCCAGAAACGATATACAATAAATAATCCCATTTAAAATTCATGAAAAATGTGACCATATTCTGGTAACTGTAACAATCCGTCAGTGGAGGTATTCTGTGCTCCTCTACACACCACATGGCGATCCTGGCAGAAAAATGCAAAATTTCATTCAGCCACATTGAACAATGTATTTTTAATTCAAATCCAGATACAAGAGAATAGCTTTTCAAGTGGGGTGTTGTGGGTGGGGGTGGTTTTGAACATATGAAATGTCGATTCCAGTTTAGAGGTAACTGCTGTCCACATTGTTTGGAGTTTTACCGTCATTAGATGTCGGTGGGGCCAAGTCAAGATGGCAAACAAAATTAATTGTTCTTGGGCAAAAGTTGGGCGCGCACAAAGACATTGTGCAATAAAGTGCATATTTGCGACGCTCTGTCCAAAACTTGACAATTTATTGTTCTACAACAGGCGTTTTCGTCTTTTTGTCTCTGTTCTCGCTCCTTCTCTCAACACGACAAAAACGATGACGGTGGTGGTGATGGTGTCGATGTGCTTTAATCCGAATCCACTAGGCGTAACCCAGAAAGAAACTGTCTGCAAAATATGGAATAATTGCGGTTAAATGAAATTGGTCTGCACCAGGTATTATTCAATTTATATATTATGGTAGAGTCCTGGGAATGGGATCGATAAAACAAAGCCAATAGCCAATTGAGATCCAACCATTTATCCCCCCAAAGGAGCAATGAAAAACCGGACATTTAATCTGGAGAATCCTGAGAAGCGGAGACTTGATTAAAATGCATGATTTTGCCAAATCTTGTGAAAAGACAATTTCCACAAACAGATAGTCCTTGGGTGATTAATTTGTAAAGTGGAGCCGACCGTCTCGATGCCGAGTGGCAAAAGCTTTCAGCAGAAACTCTTCGTTGGCACATTTTTGGCACAGATTCATTTCATATACTTCGCTGCCTTCCTCACCAAATACAACCATTACCAATATCCCCGACGATAAAGCTTTAACCATCCATTCCGGTTTGTACGCATAAATTCTGCAATCCCAAACAGAAAAAGAGGTACCAATGTCTTGCACAAATATTCTTTGGAATTCCCAAGTTTTAGTTTAATCACAAAATTGAGTTCAATTATAGTGAATTTGAGACAGAATTTTTGTAATATAGTCAGTCGACCCAATTTCGCTCTTGACTTGGGCGTCTCCATGTGGACTGTGTGTTCTCGGGCTGCTTTAAATGCACCACAACCTCTCCACTTCCAAATCCAGTCCATAATAAAATCGAAAGAAGTGGAGGCGAGCAGAGCCGATATGTGGGAAACAATTTGAAGTATTTTGTGTCTTTTGAATTTAATTGAATAAATTGGTGGGCTCATGACGACATTGCCTCGCATACCTGGACTCCACCGCCGCCGCAGCCATGTCAATAACATGACTCATATGCCGTCACTTGATGACATTTCCATTTCAGCGCTGGAGAATAATAACGCCAATGGAGAGGGAATGATGACGCTATCTGCAGTGATTCAATTGACAGATACAAGGGTCGATAAATCTGCGAAAGGGGACACATTTTATGTGATCTCAAGCCCGCCCCATTTTATCGCCAGGTCCGAAGCGTCTACCATAAATTTTCCCATCATCAATCTTATCCCCAAATTGCAGTATTTTACCACTTAAAATGGTCTCCCAGTGCAATAGCATTTTACGCCACTATAAAAGTCAGAAGAGAGCATATCCTATCACTAACAATATTTACTAGTTCTGGCTGTATAAATATAAAAGATTGTATAACTAATAAGATTTCTACAAATATGTTGGAAAAAGCAGTCGACCTTTTGACTGCTCTTTCCAACCTGATTTGTAAAAAAAAAGTTCAAAATCGATATTACAAATTTTTCAATGAGAATCTTATTAAGGCAAAGATCTACGGTACATCATCATTAAAATATTGCCAACAGCAAATTGAACTTTTAATTATAATCAAATGTAAACGAAATCTTTGACATTTTCATATTTGTTTTAGCCAATTGAATATGAAATTTAAAACCTTTTACAAGCAAACGTTCAATAGTATAATTCTATAAAACCTTTTCTTCACATTCTTACCCCATTAATATCAAAGAAAATAATAATAACATAAATAATAACTAAATCCCCTTTTTAAATTTTGAAATATAATCTGAAATTTCATAATTTACTCATAAACTTGAATTGTATAAGATTAACAAAGAACAAGTACTTATTATTATAAGTCCTTATAATTTTCCCCATAATTTAAATGAATCTTTAAACAATAGAACAATTTCAAATAGTTATCAATATATAAGGATAGTTTTCGAAACGAAGGACATTAGGAGCAAGAGGTGACGAATGAAAAATGAAAAGAATATAATTAAAATTGAAAGAAATGAATACTTGGTTAAAATTTAATAATAATTAATGATAAAATATACCTAATTCCATTATTAAAACATAATTAAATTAAAAAGTGGTTATACTATACTGGTTATACTATGTGTTAAAAAAAATCCCCAACAAAAGACTGCGTAATATGATCATAAAGTAAATTGGTTTGAAGGAGCAAGCAATCGTGAAATGCGCCATTTTAGTCGTCTTAATTCCTCAAATCTAACATTATCGAATTGTGTAATGATAATAATAGTGGTAAACCGCGGTGAATGACAACGTAAAGAAATAATAATATTAAAATTATATTTGTACACGACACCAATACTATGCAAATAAATGGATTTAAATTAAAATTTTGGTAAAACTCAAAGTAAGGTTTTAAGAAGGTATTACTATAAAATATGATAATTGCCATTATTTTATTCATGACACATCTTCCAGATCATATTTAAAACGTATTTTAAAGAAAATATTTCCATTTTAAATTTAATTCTTTTAGTTAAAAAATATTCAATCAAGTGGCGAACGTGTCAATTTGGTAATTTCCAGACACAATCCATTTAAAGCTGGCTCAGTTTGAAACCTACTTGTAAACAAAGCAAACTGCCTTTTTTGTATGAATTTAGCTTGCTGCCCTTCTAGGTGGCGCGCGTTTAATAATATTTTCCCACCACATTCCAGTACGGAACTTGGGATAGTCTCGACCTCAACCAACGGGTGCTAGACTTTTCGTGACTATTTGTTTTTCAGTAAATTAGTAGCTAATTATTAGCACCTCGACCAGTTGTAAACGGATTCAGTCAATCCGTCCTTTTTATTTATATTTTGCGCCATTACTTATAATTCGCTTTGAATATTATCCGAAAATATCCGGCAAGGGTTCGATCCCACGACCTCTAGAAGACAGTCAAGGGTACTAATCTATTGACTATAGGCTCTTGTGTAATGAAAAACATAAAATATGACAAATTCAAGTTGATTTTGACATTAAATACATCAAATATAATATGAATTAATCAATATTATGTGAAACGAATAATACTGATAATTGAGTGTAGTCTTTTCTTGTTTATAGTAATCTGTTCACATCAGATTTATTTGTAAAAAAATCATAAATGGGCAGAAATAATAGCTTAATACTGAACCGTTTTATATTTGTTGAAGCTTAAAATAGTCAAACCAAAGATTTTCTATTTACCAACAACCGTAAATGGTTTAAAAATAATTCTTATATGAATGACAAAAGTAATAGTTTATTTTAATCCAATATTCAAGAGAAATGGAATCTATTCCCTATAGAACCACATAAAAGGGTCCTTTCCACTTTCGGACATCATCAAAGGAATGCTGGTGGAGCTAGCTCTCTTTTGGAACGTGGACTAGTAAATTTTTGGCACGGCATTGGCGAAAACCGAACTTTCGGTATGGCGGCGTAATTAATCATGGGAATCCGCATGAATTCTCCAGAGTGTTTTTGCATGTCTTTTCACACCCATTTCTGCATAAAGTGGCACTGCATTCGGGCTCCGCAATCCTCTGAGGCTTTCCCCGTTGAATGGGGCCCGATTTGTGTTGCATTGATCCGCCTCTTGTGCTCTGTGCTGTGCTGTGTGTCCAGACAATTGAACAGATATGTCTATGGGCCAAGGCTTTAATTTCCCTTGACGGCGACGAAACGCCGCACTATCCATTGAATTTTCTGCCGATACAATAATTATATTGTAATTTATGGATTTATTCGTGGTATTTATGGCAACAAAATAGTGATCATAGTTGGGTGGCGCCGTGAAACAAGCCATCAAAATGCCAAAATACACTGCTGGAGGCAACAGGTGGATGGATGTGGTGGAAGAAGAGAGCAGAGAGTTTTGCGGTAAAGCGAAGGTGTTGCTATACTCTACTAGTCGACTAATTAGTGTTTTAATTCAAACAATTGTTAACCCGCTCAGCCCTTTTTCGGGCGTAGAATGCAGTCATTGACCAATTTCATTCATTTCTTTCTCGTTCTCACTTGTTTTTGTTGTATTTTTTATTCCGATATAATTAATTTTAATGCCCCAAATTATACACTCTCTGGACTCGGCTCTCATTTTTTCCATATTATATGTATTTAATTAAAGTTGGCCTGGCCGAAAGCCCCCATTTTCACTTAATATTCTAATGGCTGCTGCGATCGACCGTGTTTATGTATCAAAAATTAACTTAATTAGGCTCATCGCGTTTAATGGACTTTATAAGCTGCTAATATTACTTATCATTAATTCATATATATATTATTATTGATGCGAGCCCACAGTGAACAAGAGTGTGTATACCTACGCGTGTGTACTTGGCTATATTTTAATGAGATTTACTTTATGAGATTGACAATTTTCCATTAAATTTACAAGCCTTAAGGGCAACCGGTGTGTGTATTTGTACAGTCTAATTATAATAAGGTATTATTTAGATTAGACAATTTGAAGGCATTTCATCCGCGAATTAAATCATCACCTGAATTAAGACGGTTCAAGTTGGTAACAAATGGTGATTATGGCAATGAAAAATAAAGACAACTTTAAAAGGAATTTATTATACTAAAACGCTAACTGGTAATTTTTCCTTGAATTCTTTAATTTATATAAATATTAATTTTAGATAACCATTTGCTCGATTAGTAATTGGCTGCCATCCAAGGAATGGATACTAATGACATGATGGTCTTCTTTGTAGTATGGGTGTTTTGTTTCGGTGACAAAAACCTGCCAATACATAGGCTTTATAGCCTCTGTGGTCGAAATGTTAGCGCGCTTGATCTATTCCCAGGAGGTGCCGGGTTCGAATCCCGATCATTGTGACTAGGTAACGCTTTTTCCTTTATATATACTTTCGTTTACAATTCCGTATTTGAAAAATTTCCTATTCAAATTCCTAATCTTTCTATCTCAAACTTTCCTCGTCGTGTTCTAATCCATTGAATGAACTGTTTAATTGTGGAAGAGAGTGGTACACCATCTTATAGAAAAATAGTACTTAAAAAACCAGTTTTCGATGTAACACAATATTGGACAATTGGCAATGAGCTAATCACTCATTCCAATTAAACAATGATTAACGAAACAAAGACAAAGCTTGCTTTGATAGTGCCCTATGTCCCCCTGTTGGGATGAAAGGGAAGAACAAAAAACAAAGGCTTTATATGGAATCATTGGGTAATGAGACTAATCAAATTATAACCAATAATGATTGGATTGTCAATTTGACTGGTCAAAGTTATTGTGCCAGTTTTAAAGCTTTAGCTTAAAAGATATTTTTACAATAATAAAAATTTGTTATAATGTATTTAAAAAGTAAATCAAAGATTTTTGTATTAATTTGTTTAAATCTACTTTAAAACACGGCCGATAAGTATTATTAAACACATGAGTCTTCATTAAAAGCTAAATCTAATGACAACTAAGGACAACCAATAGACCTAAATTTAACTATTCTCTTCACGTGAAAAAAAAACCCTAAACTTCATTGTCAGGAATATATCCTATTTTTTGTTGTAAAATCTTTCTTATCTATTCACTTTCTGCAAAACACCCTTACATTTTATAATGATGAATTTTATTTATATAGTTGTATTAATAACTATTGTAATTAAATGTAAAATTGGACCAAACAACCCATGACTGAGTTATAGCCCTCACTCATATATATAAATACATATGAATGATCACCGGACCGTTGCACCATCGTGATTCCTTGGAGTGATGTGTGCCGCCCATCGCCTCCTCCTCACGTAGGCGTTTTCACTATCTACTTTTATTTTAAGGACGGTGGATAGGATATATGTGCCAACGATCCGCCATTCGGCACCGCTCACGAGGGCTGTATAGGTCAAACACAGTATAAGGGAAGGGTTTCGGGTTAGTTTGGGGTAGACAGTTAGTATGGTAAAGGATCAGTTTGTAATGAAGTTAGTGTTAATTAATAATTATTACTGAAGTAAAAATTAAATAATTTTAATTGTCTTTCAATCATCCTTGGTATTTATCAATGAATAAGTGTAGTAATCTCCAAGCGTTTTTTGCCTTCTTACTAGACCTCTCTATTACACGAAGTTAAAATTACATTTANAAGTTAGTGTTAATTAATAATTATTACTGAAGTAAAAATTAAATAATTTTAATTGTCTTTCAATCATCCTTGGTATTTATCAATGAATAAGTGTAGTAATCTCCAAGCGTTTTTTGCCTTCTTACTAGACCTCTCTATTACACGAAGTTAAAATTACATTTATGAGTTTGATGAATTCTGTTTCACCTTTGCTTTCAATAAGTCACAGGCATTTACTTTGAAATACACCTAAGCTATTTTTGGAATCGTGATTGATGTGATTCTGTTTAAGTAATTAAATTACAGAATATTCAAATAAATAAAAATAAATTTATAACTCACCGAATTGAATTAGTATTCAATTCTAGCCCAAAGTTCATTGGGTTTTTCTTAGAAAAGCCATCACTCCCAATTTCTCATATGAAATGTATTTTTATTTCAAAGGTAGGAGAATATTCCAGTTTAATTCTATGAAACAATAAAATCGAAAGTTTGAATAAAATATGAGAAAGAAATTGGAATTGTTTTATTTAATAAAAATTTAGAAAACCATAAAAGTCTATGAAACTTCCTAGAAGAAACATGGTTTTCATTGCCTGAAATAAACGAATTTTAAGTTGAGTTATTTGACAAATAAATCACAAAAACGTAGTAGAAATTTCCAAGCTGGTGCGGAACTAGCTAATTTTTTTTTATTGTATACTGAAAACAAAGTGTTTCGTTTGTTTTTATGTGCTCAAAACCCCGGTGTATTTCGGTGAAAAATATCAATTAACTCTGTTCTTTCAGAAAAGCGCAATTCGCTGATACAAAATAAAGCAGCAACAGTGGGAAAAAAACGATTGGCTGCTGCTGCCTTAAAAACATCTCAAATCCGGCGCACAAAATCCATTGATGACGAAGTAGTCAAGAGCAAACGTCTATTGCGTACTTTTTATATACAGTTACTCCTGAAAGTATTC
>JXOV01026092.1:0-12018 GCA_001014945.1 Clogmia albipunctata
TTTGCAAATAAATAAATAAATAAAATAAAAAATAAATAAAAAACCGTATCTGAAAATTTATTTGATTGTTGCCAGATTCTTGACTTGAAATTATTTCGATGGCTTTTGTGTTCCAATCTCTTGCACTCTTTCGAACTTAAAGTTTGGTGAAAAGAAAGACAACTTTAACTGTTTAAAATCAAATAGAGACAAAAAGGATTTTTTTGAATAAATATATAATGCCTTATATTTATAGTATTATAATACTTGTTTTCTAATTTCGAAATTATTTTCAGCAATTATTATAATAATTAGATCCTAAAGCAAAAGAGTTGATTAAATCATACAACATGTCTCTTAAACACATATTATATAAAATGATTAAAGCACAGTTAACTTTCCAATGCTGAATAAAAAAATGGATAAATTTAACTTTAATATGAAATTTATTTGCTTTTTTTCGAAATGGAATTCAGCTGACAAATGATAAATGGTGATTTTACCAAAAATTGACTTGCAGGTAACGCCATTAATTTGTACTAAATTCCAAATAGTGCAAAAATGGGAAAATTCGAATTTGTCATTGTCACAAAATTGGGTCGAGTGCTTTTTTTTTTGTAATCATATATGGAGCGAGAGAAAAAAGCCCATAGTCATGGTAAATTTTCCATTTCAATTCTATAAAAAAAACACATTTTGGCAAATGTTTATATAATTGGAAGTCATTGGAATTATTAACCGGAATGACAATACGAATTGCCTTTGAAATCGACTAGTCATTGGAAAAATCATTTATGTCAAATTAATTTCAGATTCATCCAGTTAAGGGCTGATATGTTGAAGTTGATGGGTGTTTTACTATGTTGTTGTCGGTTTTTTTCCATTTACGGTTGTTTGCACTGACAATTTTCGCAAATCATCGATTGTAATTAATTACTGTGAAAGGCATTTGCTGATATGACTATTGATCGGGACATTTTTCAATTGGAATTTTAAAAAAAGAGGATGGATAGTGATATTTATTGGGCAAATTTTGCAAATAACACAGTTTGGTTAAACCTTCTGTCAATTACAAACAATTCCTCAAATTGTGTGGTTTAAAAATGAATTTCATTAATTAAATTTTATATCCTAAAACTGAAACTTTTTGACCTAATTCTGGTAAAAGTTGTAAAATTTCAGATACTTCACAAATAGCGGAATATCCATTATTGGCATGGCAATGAAATGGTTGCCATGCGAAACAGGATGCTGAATTTTTTAGCAATTAAGCGCCAGATTTGTTTCCAGTGCCTCTTTTGTAATCAACAAATTAATTGAATTTATTCGATAAATTGAGTCAAAGTGTGTTCCCGGCTTTTATACACCTTGACAATGGCATGAATAATTTGTCACTTTTCTTTTTTAAATAAGAAATTTATTGTATTAGGCTGTCGTGAATGTGAAGAAGTGACATCAATCACATTTTGCGCACCCCTCCTCACTGAACATGAATATGTTACTACCCCAATAATAAGACTTGATTGTATTTTTTTATAATGGTATTCTCATGAGAGCATCTTAATAAGGTACTTAATAAGGATATTAAATATAATAGATTGGGTTTTTAAAGTAAAATGATACAATTAACTTGGTAACTCGAAATATTACAATTTTATTAAATTTTTGTGACAAATATTATGAATACATAATATTTAATTTTATTGAAAATTATTAAATTGAATTATATTTGTTATTTGTGTATAGTTAGTAGTTTCTAACAAAGAAGCGAATCTGAGCCGAGTTTTAAATCGTTTTTCAAATAGGGATTTTACACCAGGTCAGGACATTCATTTTTTTGCTTTCCATATTGTTTGTAACCATGGTAGCATGGCAAAGCCTGGACCAACAAGATATGTAGTCTTAGTGAGAAAATAACTGTCGAATTTGAACAGTTTGTTAGTAGATTATGACTCAATTTAAAGTGGTACATTTAAAACATCATTTTAATGAAGAAAAAAAACTTTGAAATGAATAAGGGATTGAAAAATAGTTAATTAAACAACGTCTGGCTAAAATGGACCATAATTAAACACGGGTAACATTAGAGAATACGAATGACATGAGTGTTTTTAAAGATACCTTTTTTTAATTATGTGTTTTCAACCAATTTTTGTTATAAAATTTTATCCAATGTCAAGTGAATAGAACTTACGGTTCCAATTTTTCGGTATATGGCTTGTTCCGATATGAAATGATACGCTAAGAATTGCTGGCAAATTTTAATACGAAGGTGTAACTTCACAATTTAAACTGAAATAATTTAGACACTCTTACATGTCTAAAAGTTAAAGCGAAAGTTTGAATCTACAAGTTATTTAAAGAATTATACTTGGTTGAATATCTTGTGTGAAAAATAGGGTATAAACTGAAGCTAATACTTTCAACAGTTAAATTTGATTAAAATTTGTTCGATTATTGAACTTTTTTGAATTGAAAAAACTTGATTTGTTATTATTTTTAAATAAAATAATAACAAAGATATTTTTTTATACATGTTTTGCAATCTAATATTAATAAATTACCAAAGAAATCGTCTAACTACATAATACAAAATATATACAATTTATTAAACGATGGTAATTATATTGTTGATTATCAGTTGAAGGCACGAAACATTCGAATCTCGATTTTATAACTACACAACACCATATTTCAATCATTAATAATTTATTATTTTTGTAATATTACATACAAACAAACTTCAGATTTATTAAGTGGTTCTGAAAGTTACTAATGATACTTGATTTGTATAAAATAGATATTTGATAATAAACACGGAATTTTTTAATTAAAAAAACACGCGTTCCATTTCATTTCGAGACAAGCCATATTACGAAATTAGAACACAATAAATTGAATCACTAATATTCTTGTGACTCATCCCTTAAACCAAACCAATATAACTATTAAAGAAAAACTGTACTTTTTATCATTTAATACGAGTAGGACCGACTTCAAATTGATTTATAGGAAATTCACGTTTTTATTTAATTTTAAAGTTAAGATTACAGTACATTTATTTTTTTTAAAACATTTTAAAAGAATTGTATAACATAAGTTATTTGCTACCTAATTGGATTTGTATGCATATTTTTCGAAAGTTTAAAAATAATTTAATTCATTAAATTTTTTTAATTCGAAATCTTAATCTACAAAACATAGAAGACAGATATTGTAGACCCTAGTTATACTCGCATTTTATATTCCAATATAGAATACAAATTTATTTTGTTTCCAATGTTCTAGGATACTTCAATAGAATTGGATCAAATTTTTATTTGAAAATTAATTCTGTAATCGTATAAAAAGGAGCAAAATTTGGAAATTTTCAGGTTCGTTAACTCTTTTGACGAAATTTAGGATTCGTGGAATTTCGTATTAGAAGGAAATGCCTCTTCCTGTTAAATATTACTGGAATGATTGGATGGTTTCAAATTCTGGTATCATTTGTTTAACATTTATTTAAAGATTTTGTTTGAGAGAGTTTTATTCAGTTTTAATTTCGTAAGAATGAGAGTAATTGAAAAAAGACATAGCAATTCCAAATTATTAAATCAACATCATTACTGAATTGGATCCTTTATTTTAGGTTTTTTTTGTTTAATTAAAAGACTTCTTCGAAGTATACAGTTTCAAAAACTAATTAAATATTTGAAATGAGAATTTAAATTAACATAGCTCAAGAAAAAAGTTGTTTCCAAAGAAATACAGCTCCCTTGAGAAAATGTGTCCCACCCTTCCTAAAATTTATCCTTTATCCAAACAATGTTTAGCATTTTGCGAAAAAGAGAAAATAAAATCATCCCCTATTTTCAGGTTTTATTAACGTTACCGGTGCCATAGCTCTTCTTTTATGTCGCGTTCCCTGGTTCCGGACATAGGGTGAATTCGCAAACAAAAAACCCGAATTCAATTGTTTATTTTTATCGTCGCGGTGTGATGATTGCGCCAATTGTTATCTCCACATTATTATTGATAATAATGAAAAGCGAAATTATGATTATTCTTTTTATTGGAATTATCATTGAATACAATTTTATTGTTTGGAAATGGGACGTGTGATTGGAAATTGGCAATGACGTTCTCTCTTCTATTTTTTGCTGTAGAGAAACACTTGCCAAAATCGGAGTTTCCTAGTGGTGTAATGATGAAAGCGAGAAAAAGTGCCCTTCCCTCAAACATACATTTAATATTCCTCTTTATTGTTGAGATATTAGATTTTGCCGTGAATTTTTATCGACATACGCAAAATTGGTTCTCCGGGCCATTGTACTTATCACTCCCACGCAGAATTGGAAAAGAAGTATATGTCGGATGTAAAAATGAAATAAAATTAGCGAAATTGTCGGGTACTGGGCCGGGGAAGGGGTTCCTCAATATGTGTGTTTAAGAGTACCGAACAAAAGGGCCTAATATTAAAAGAGGCAATAAAATGCATAATCAAATTATATCGTCTTTGATAAGAATCAGCGAAATTTTATTCGAAATCGAATTATATTTTATTTGAAAAAGAATATTCCTTTTTCTTCAAATAAATCAATGTATAATTTTTATTTTCTTAATATACGACTCAATAACTTATGTTGAGACAAAAAATTAAGCAGTTATCTTGTTTCTATAAGATTTTTTGTTTTGCTTATTTATGAAAAAAATTTAAATTATTTTCTAATCGCGAGTTAAAGCGAGCATTTCTTCCCTTTTTAAAGTATTTTTATTAGTTCCAGTGTCCTCTTCTTCTATAACACTAAAAATGAGAATTGAATTTTACACACATAGGCAATGGGAATCGAATAGAAATCAATATAATTAATTATATCTCTATTGAGGTGATCCCGCACTTTGACCTGAAGATCTATTGTGCTATATATATAATTAATTCCCCCCCCTATATTTCTAATGGAAATTGAAAACATTCATTTAACAAATTTGTTGTTATTAAAGAGATATTAAACAAAATACGAATGCCAGCGATCACAATCCACAATACCAACGCAATCCAGTTGAAAGAACGTTTTTATTGGTACACACACAATCACAATTTAAAACTACAAACTGCACCCGTATTTTAACTGATCCATTATTTGAAATATCAAAATATACTTAAATATTTTCATAAATACATTAAAATCCATTAAAATCCATTATGCTAAATTGCTGATCAAATTATTAATGTACATATTATACAAATATTTATATTTTCATGTACTTTTAGAGAATGTGAACTGAAATGAGGTTATTATTATTTATTTTCTTTTTAAACCAAAGATAAAATACTTGTTTTAAAAAAAAAATTATATAACTTGTTTGAAAAATTGAAACTTGATTTTGGGGAGCGAATTCACCATACAAAATCAAAAAACTCGTGGCTGCTATTTATGAGGGCTCCAGTCTTATGATGTTGATAAATAAAATTGGTTTATCCAGTTTCATCATTGTTCCATGTTGGTTTTTGTTAATCACCAAAAACTAATCCTATAACGGATTCTTCTACGACTCAACAACCCTTACGGGTCTTGGTCTAACCAATTGTTCTTACGTAATCAAAATTGTTCAAATGCCCTATCGATTCATTTGCCAATCTTTCATAATTGACAACTGAATATCACGAATCATTATTTGTTATGATATGATTAGCACCATGAACTGATGATTCTTTATATTTCTATTTATTGACAGGTTTTTACAACCAAAACAGAACACACATACTATGAATAAAAAATATTTTTATATGTAAACCTTATTTTTGAAATCGGCATATAAACATACGTTGTTTTTTATTCTGTGGTAGTGCAGTTGGTTAAGCGTCGTCACAAAAGTCGTTCGCTCGAAACCATCGCAGGTTCGAATATACAAGTAGTTATTTTTTATTATCTAAATTTCATTTCGCACACTATTTGCTCGAATCTGACAGATTTTCAAAGCTTTGATGGAGTGCACAGAATCGATGAGATAAACTGGATTTTTCTATAATACTAGTAATTTGCTGTTATTCAATAAATGGATACAGAAGAAAGTTATAAAAAGGATGGTCTTCTTCGTAATACGAGTATGTGCGTTCTGTTTCGGTGGGAAATTTCAATTAATAGGATATGTATAGAAACATTTGTTCATAGTGCTATTTTTAAAGATGGTCAATTCATAAAGATTGGCAAATGAATAGATAGGGCTTTTGTTAATTTTGATTACGTAAAACCAATTGGTTAGACCTAGACCGGTTACTGTTGTTGAGTTGTCGAAAAAAATTTTAAATAAAGATAAGTCATACAAATGATATTTTGAAAATAATAAATTCCAATTTCTAAATTGATATTGTTAAAATAACAATTTTTAACTGTCAAACTAAATAATTGTTTTAACAATTACATTCAGATTCAAATAAGATATGAATTAGTTTAGAAAAAAACATAATATTTTAAATTTTTAAAGTGCGAAATGAAAATAAATACTACTTTGTTTTCGTCTTTTACTGTCATAAAAAGATAATATGATTTATAGCTATTTTTCATTGTTTTAATAGCCATTATAACCATTCAAATTATATAGAAAGTAAATAATGCAAAATATCATTTTGATTAGAATCTTTACAGGCTTTATTTTATGGCAAAAAGTCGTCATTAGGACTATTAAAGGAATTCACATCATCGTCTCTTTTGTGTCCCTTATTCATTCCATTATTGTCTGTACTTTGGTCGATATTCATTGAAAAGTGGAGCCGTTTTGGAGCAACTTTTCCCTTTCCCTTTTTGCACCGAAATGTGTTTCCTATATTATTTTATTGTTATTGTCGAGAGAACAGACGTAATAATAATTTTTACGATATCTTTTGATAGGACAGGGTCGATATGAATTTTAAAGTATTTCCCCATTTAAGTCAAACAATAAATGTGAATTTTTATGGTTTTTCTTTCTGTCTTTATGGTCCAAATTGTGTTTTATATGCTCTCGAGGGGTGTGAGTTATGACATTGAGCCATGGAACGGTATTTTAATAAGCTTTTCAGAAAACGATGTTTTAGTGACAAATGAAACTGTGTTTAAAGGCTTTTTTCTATAAACTCCATTTCAATACTCAATTAAAATAATATAAAAAATAGTCTGAATTTAATTTCCGTATTTGTTCGTTTAGTGTACGCGATTTTTGGCGAAAAACAGATTTCAATTTCCCGTTTTCAGAAGTGGATGCGTTCGGAATCTCGCAAAAAGTCGCCATTCCCTTCCCACAAAAATTGCGATGCGAATTGTTGGTTCGGCGAACAGTTTGGGAATTTGAACATAATTTAAAGCTTTACATAAAATTACCGTATTGTATTTACAAAGTCCCTAATGAAATTTTTGTGTAATCTTTTTATTGGTTTACGATTTCCAGGAAATTTGCAAATTTCCATTCGGAGACGGAAAAAAGAGACAGAACGAAAGAAATTATGCTATTCATAAAAAAAAAACTTTTTTGGCCCGTTTTGGTTATTTTTTCTTTTCAAGGATATTGGTTTTAATAAACGGTCTTACTCAACCACGTGGGCAGTCATATTAAAATATTTTAAAATTAGATACGTAGCTGATTTCATAATAATGTTGTATTTTTACAAAATAATTAATTAGTATACTAATATGATTTTCTCTCTCACCATTTTAGTTATAAGATGCAATGTATTAAAAATATGTTTTATAATTTGAATTTTAAATATCTTTTCTGAGGAGGACATGTCACACACTTGTGTTCGATATTCTTAATAAACTTTTACAGTTTACAGTGTTTATGTACTTTTGTCGCATAAAATTGATATTATGACACTAAAATTTGCTCTATCAAAGACGTTTTCATAGCACAAGTCCTTTAAAGAATTCTTTAAAGCACTAGTGCTTCGATGGCTATCGAAAACTGTTTTCTTTGTGCGTCTCTGGATACCAATAATAACATAATCTATTCAAGTCTTTGCAAATCTGCTATGACATAAAGTTGTAATCTGTTAAGAGATATATTGTGTGTAAATTTGAAGTTTTAGAGTCTTTTGGTTCCAGAGATATCACGGAAAAACAAGTGCGGTTTTGACCTTAATTCACAGTGTATAACGTTTTAAATGCACATATCGGATTTCTCTTTCAAACCAAATATCACGGAATGTTTCAATTTGAATTTAATATTAATAGAAAGATAACGTGGTATTTCCTATGTGCGAGTAAGAGAAATAAGATATAGCTTCCTCCGTCTTTCCATGGAATTAGAAAAGTAGAGAAAAACGATGTGAGGGAGACAACAAATTTTTATAAATTTTAAATTTGATTTTATGAAAATTAATGTTTCTTTTTAATTTTTTTTGTTAATTTATTTAAAAATGTATAAAAATTTATATAAAACACGGTCGATAAGCATTATTAAAAACTCGGGCCTTCTTTAAGGCACTCGCTACGTCAGTGGCTTAAAACAACCCTTGAGTTTAATAATGCATTATCTTATCGATAAAGTTGTATAAATATCTATTTTGCACTTTCGTATCGAAAGTTAGTTTTACCACATTGATTTGAGTTTCATAATGCGTCAATAAGAAAAAGTTAAAAATTTTTTGCTGTACTTCGTAATTTTGTAATATTTCTTATCTTGAGGCATTTTTGCCCTCTTGTTGCATAAAATTGATATTATAACATCAAAATTTGTTCTGTCAAAAAGTGTTTTAAAAAATTCTTAAAAGCAGTAGTGCTTTTTCTTTATTATTAAGTGTGAAATCCATCAAATTTATATGGAAGTCAGTTTAGTTGTGCATGGTTTAACTTATTAGTGCATAGTGTAACTGTTTCAAAATAAATCTGAAGTCCAAGTACGTTTCAATATAAATTTAAACTTTTGTCGTCTTAGTTTTAGTGTTCTTAATGTTTTTTAACATAATATTTTCTATTATTTTGGTTTAAACTAATAAAAAAAGCTGCATTAGAAAAGACATTTGAGAAATCTCGGTTTATTGGCAAACTTATGTAAGACTGAGTTTATTTGTGAAGACCACACAGCATAATAAAACTTAAATAAACAAATTTGTTCTTTTTGCCACAATTGTGCAAGATAAAAAATGGCAGTACGAAGCTAAGTTATTGCATGCTAGCATTTTATTCTTACCATTTTGCTCATCCAATGTTTATCCATAGGTAGTATTCTAAGTGTGTGGGTGTCTTTCTACTTTATGATAATACTCATTTTTATTGTTTTATACCACCAAAGTGGTTACTATCACGTTCCCTCTTTCTTCTCTAAGCACAATTGTACTTTTACTGAGCTATTGCACATTTACGGACACAAAACATTCCCGACCCAGATCGTTCCATTATTTTATTTATCACCGCTTGCCAAGGGTATTTATTTAGTATTATACGCTTAGGAGAATACACATGTGTGACAAATTTATTTGAGCCCGAGAACTAGTTCGAGGATAGTAGAGGAAAAGCGCTTTGGAGACAGTTTTCGGGGCAACCATAATAAATCCCGCTTCCCTTCTTCTTATCAGCGAGGAGGATTTCCATATTCAGCACAGTGCTGATAGAGTTTAGCAATATTTTCTGACGCAAATGCTTTCAATTTCCGGGATGTTCAGTTTCGGTTTATGGTCAAAATAATTTGCTCTGCTCTCCAGAGGATTCATCCAATCATCGAGCTTAAACAAGGAACGGAGAGTAAGCTCTGTAATAAAAAAAGTTGAAGAAATGTGATGCAATCATCAAAAATGTTTGTATGCAAGACTTTTAATGAAGAGCAGAATAAAGATATGGTGAATTCGGGGAAAAAAGCGAAAATTAATTAGTTTTCCAAAATCACTTTTTTTTAAAAATTATTAAAAAATACATGCCAATAAAATTTCAAATTATAAAAATTACCGATATTTAAAAAATAATTATTAATAAGTAATATTTGTCAATTTTAGAGGTTCTCAAAGTGAACGGGTCTTAAGGCATTCACAAGACTTAGGGAATTTTAATTTTCTCACCAAGAAATGTACATCAAATGTTTTTTAATTAGGTTCACATTAAACAAATTACGTTAATAATTTATATAGTAACTATGGATTTTTTTTATTAATTTATATCTAGTGTACCCGATGTTAAATAAATACGTTATATTATGAAATGTTAACTTTCATACATATGTATTTTCAAATAAAACATTTTGCTAAAAAAGTAATTCAATTATGTTGTTTGTAAACTTTTTTAACGAAGACGTCTGGTAGAGATAATTAGAAGTCCGTAAGCCCTGTGAATACTTAAAGGCCCGCTAAATTTGAGAAACTGTAAATTCTACAATTATTGCGTTTTTTTAAATTTTTACTTCGGATTCTTACTTCTGAGAATTACCTTTATAAATGGTAATTTTGACAATTCAACAAAAACTTTGGGCATTTCAGGGTTAGGAAAACTCATTATAAAATAAAATAAGGAAATCGGAAGATTAGATTTTTCTTAATTTTAAAATAGAAATACAAATAAACCCCCATAAACACTCAATGACGCTTCGCTGTTTCAATTTCTTGCTATTTTTGTGACTACTGGAGTTTATCCAATGTGTGATTATTAAATGTAATTCTACAAGTTTAAATACATATTATGCTATTACTTTTACACAAAATATCGTCAAAGTTGTATTTTCTATGGTTCTGTTGTACGTATATATGTGAATTAATGATAGAAGTGGTAAGTAGACAAAAGCAGAATATTAAGGTATGATGTAGATTTTAACTATTTTTTGTCGTTTTTTATATTCAAAATTTAGTATTTTTATATCAACAATTAAATATTGTACTTAAGTGAAACATAAAATTTGATCTTGATTTCAATATCTTTTCGCAAACATTAAAATTTATTAAATATATCTAATTATTTTAAAAAACAAAAATAATGATTATATTTTTATGCATATTTGTTGCTTAAAATTCATATTATGAGACTTAAATTGCTCTGTCATGGTTGTTTTTGTAGCAGTGCTTTAAAGAATGCTGTAAAGCGCTAGTAATTTTTTATTATTAAAGTGTGACCTTCGGAAACAACATTCATTAATTTATATGAAAAGTTTCTTTGGTACTGGAGGTTGTTCTGTTAAACGTTGATGAACTTTGACGAATCTTTCGCATTCACATTACGATCAATAGGTTTTTATAAACAACAAAGGCAGGTCTAGTGTGTGGAACAGAATAAAATATATTTCAACAAAAATTCGAAGAACTTTCAAGATTTTTATGTAAATTTATTTAAAAATGCATAAAATTTTATATAAAATATGGTCGATAAATTTTATTCAACACTCAGACCTTTTAAGGCACTCTTTACGATGTTTTATCTTATCGACTTTGCTGTATAAATAACTATTATACACCCACAATCTTTACGACATTTTATCTAGTATTTGAAGAATTATAATAAATTCGAATCTTTGGAGCTTTATTAAGTTTTAATTCAGTTGAATTTATTATTATCCTTAATTATTTTTTTTTGGAAAACAGTTAAATTAGAATATGTTCCCTTTTAATTCAATAACATAAACCACGTCATCCATTACGTCATTTGATCATAGGGTTATTTTACAAAAGGTTCGATTGTACTTATAAAACTGATAAAATTTGTACATTTCTTTAAAAATTATAGTAGGTTAACTAAGTGCCAATTTTATATTTGTTAGCTATATTTTATACAAAAAATATGAATTATGTCCCTTTCAATACAGAAACACGGATTAATCCTATAAAAAATTGCTATTTAATTTATTTTATAGTGCAATTTGCGCAATAAATTGTACAATTATTTTAATAAATCTATTGTAAATTATGGTATTTTTAATTATTGAGTGCTTTTGGTGTTATTTTTATAAATTATATACAATTTTATTTTAAAAATTCATGATACCCAATTTTTCCCGGTATTTATAAATAAAATAAATACTGTTTTAAAGCCATTTAATTCAAAAGGTAAAGAATATTAATAGTTTTTATACATTTCATGCGTTCAAAGTAAGCTTTTGTTCACTCAT
>JXOV01026133.1:0-24724 GCA_001014945.1 Clogmia albipunctata
TCCTAATAAGCGGCGTCCACTGTAATAACAAAAACTTGAAATGGTCTTTAGTAGCACATCTTAGGAGACTGCATTTTTATAACCAAAATGTAATAATAAATGTTAATTTCTGGTTAAACTGAGCCCATTTCACCCGCTTCAACGTAGGGTATCAATCAACCCTACCAATATTCATTTTATGATTATTTTAAGTAGTACAAAAATTGATTTCTAATGTGGAAATTATTATAATTTTCGTGTTGTAAATTTACAATAAATAATTTCAGAAACCGATTTTTTTAATATTTTAAATAAAATGAGTAAAAAATAATATTAAATAAATTATGTCAGTTGTATAGAAAATTATTTTTTTTGTGTATTTAAGTAAGAACTAGGTAAAAAGATGTTCTTTTTTATTAAAAACTTTTTTTAAAACAAAGAAAATTGAGTCGATATCGAATTCGTGGAAAAGAGCAAACTTTGGGGGTTTCCCTCGAAATAGTCAAGAGTTGTTTAAATGTTTAAAAGGCACTTTTAATATTAATTTATAAGTTTCCCGTGTCTTAAAAAATTCTAAATGTAAATTCATAATGTATTTCTTGTCATACGAGCATTAAGTTTTATTCTATTTTATGTACAACTTTAAATTAAAAGAGTTGAAGTCTCTTTAAGGTATAGTTAACAGATATTTTAACTCTTTTATTCAATCAGTCTTCATCGTATAGGTGTTTTACCTGATCGATTCATATGTGTATAAGTACACGTTGCTATCTCACTCACCTGGCCACTGACTGTATTAAAAGTGTTAACCGTATGTCTTTGGTAGTATAGTTAGTGTTTTGGATTTGGAAAGTTGTTTTGTGGTGTCCAGAATTAAAATTAAAAATTGATTAATTCTCGTTCTTTTACTTTCTTCTTTTGTCATGTTGCAATATTGACGTGAAAATGGTGTTCTAGTTTAGTTTAAGCCTTTTCTTAACAAAATCTAATAGGGTATTCTAACGAATCCAAGTGATTTTCTCAACACCAAAATGAAATTTATTTGTTCGTGTATTTTCTTAACGATTACGACGTTGACTTTTAATCAGAAGTGGTTCGTTGGTAAGGAAAGTTTCATTTTCGCACTGCTTTTATAATTGGTGTGAAAAAGTTACCCTTGAAAATCTCGTTTGATTGCCGTTTTGTCGCATTGAAAGAGTAGTTTACCGTGTAAAATTGTTGTAGAAATATTGTATTAAGGAAATTGACAACTTTTGGCGCTCTCTTAGACAATTATAAGTGACTTGGACGTGCAATCAGACGACGAACTTTTAAAGGAAAATAATTTAAAATAATTATCTGTGTTCAGCTGGACAAACTAGTGAGGATGGTCCTTATAGAGGAAAGCTAATAGGAAAATTCAACACATATCACCACCAAGTTACTGGAGATGTGTATGCCGTAGACGAATATACTTTTTTGCTGGTTGGTTTCAATTACGATGGTAATGGAGCGGACACGTTCTTTTGGTCGGGAGCCTCGAACAGGCCGGGACCTCAAGGTTTTATTGTACCTGATGAGTTTGGAAAGTAAGATGAATAACCTAAATAATATAGAAAAATTGATTTAAAGTTTTCTCATTTCAGAACAAACATTTTGGAGAGATACTTTAACAAAGACTTTACGTTGAAACTGCCAGACAACAAGAAGTTGACCGATGTCAAGTGGCTAGCAATCTACGACCTTAATACACAGAATAATTTCGGTGATATTTTCATACCAGATGATTTTGAGCCTCCTGTTCCGCAGAAGATAGGCAGCTTTGAGAAGGGGACTCATGGAGTTCACAGTGACGCCATTGAAATCTTGGACTCGAAGACGATAAGACTACCCGAGTTCAATTACAATGGTGATGGTGCTAGAACATTTTTCTTAGGAGGAGTGGGACCCCAGCCATCCAATAAGGGCAACAAAATACCAGATGAAATGGGATAGTGAGGATTTTTTTATAAATCAAAATAATTTAAATTGTTTTAAAATTTAAATAATATTAATTATTTTAGTTTGGACCCCTTACGAAAGTACGACAAACAGACCATCACTTTGGTGCTACCTGGCGATTTGACCATCTTTGATTTAGATTGGATAAGTGTCTTTGATTTGGAAACAAACGAAAGCTTTGGTTTTGTAATATTGTTCGACGGTCTAAACGTTCCACCTTCATTGCTCGAAGTTCAGCCTCAAATATCAACCCTTCCAAACTGTCGACAATTGCACAAGGATTTGAGAATATCTTGGGAAGTTTTTGGACCTGCAATCACATTCCAATTATCCGGTCAAGTGGGTGCAGATGAATACATGGCCTTTGGAATTTCTGGTTCCCCGGATCGATCTCAAATGCAAAATGCTGATGTTGCTGTGGCTTACATTGATGGATTCAGAGGGTATGCTGTTGATTATAACATCACTTCTTTAGCACCGGTAATTATAAGTTCAGTTAATAATGAAATTGGCACAAGTTTAATTCGATCTTTTTCAGTGCGTTCAAGTGTTGGGCCAAAATAAGGGTGTATGCCGAGACGATGTCGTTGGCGGTTTAGATGATAACCAATTGCACACTTTCAATAGAGAAAACGGAGTAAATACCATCACTTACCGAAGATCTTTGATTTCCGCCGATTCGGGAGATAAAGTATTCGAATTGGACAAGGAATTATTTGTGATTTGGGCCATGGGTCGCTTGGATGAGAATAAAGAACCTGCCTTCCACGACGTTTATCCCAAGAAAGACATCAAAATCCATTTCAATTCTACGGAACCGACGAATGATTGCTTCAGTTTCACAAAGAAAGAAGTCGTTATCGGTGAACCGTGGGAACGTCCACCAATTGTCGATAAAGCAATTCGATCTTTTTCGGCAACACTTGGACCTTCGGGTGCAAAACGAGGATATCAAGGAATAACTGGTCACGTGTCGAACGGTTTAGCCTGGTATATCAACGGTTATTTAATACCTGAAATTTGGTTGAGAAGAGGATTGACATATGCTTTTAAAGTTTTCGGCGGCAACAATCCTCACTCTCCAGAATACTATCACCCTCTTGTAATCACTGATGAACCTCGAGGTGGATTTGATCGTCTATCAGACGCTAAGCAATCTGAGATTCGAGTACTGGCTGGTGTCGAATTTACTCGAAGAGGTCGTCCAAAGCCCACTGCAGCAGGTCCTTTGTGCCTGTCATCTCACCTGGACTCGAGAGACAGACGATTGGATGACAATTTCCAAAACTTTAGACAATTTAATCGAACTTTAAAGTCTCATTGTGAACCTGGTGCGCCCGCTATTCTGGAAATCACCCCAAATACTTCCTGGCCTGACACTGTCTACTACAACAGCTTTACGCACGGTTTCATGGGATGGAAAATACACATAATTGACAGTTATGTTTCAAATTAAATGTCATTTATATAAGTAGTAAAAAAAATTCGAATTTTTAATCGCAACAATTTAATAAATATTTCATAATTATTCTAATATAATTGAGTACATTACTGTTGATAATTTAATTTACTGGTATTGTAGAGCTGGAAATGTCTATGACTCGTGGTGTTTAACGAACCTTTCTAAGGTCAAAGGAATTTGGTTTTTGTAAGGAATTTTGTAACGGACGACCACAGTTGCGGCTAAGCATTTTAACGTTGTGTATCCCGTCAGAGAAATGCCGCTACTAGGGTTAATGACAATGTAGTCACATGGCCGATCCTTTAATTTATTCGGCAGGTCGACGTGACCGCCGTGGTCAAGCAATAGTTTTATAATTTTATTATCAAAATTATATGGAGTTGTGGCGATGTGAAGAGGAGTCGACTTTGACTCGTTCAAAGCGTTCACCTCAATTCCACACTCCAAGAGCAGTTTCACAACCTCATAATTGGGAAAAGTCACCTGAAATGAATTCATTATTAAATCATGTACTTCTTATAATCACTAAATTGAAGAAAAAAAAACTTACAATCACATTTTTTATATAATTTAATCGGGATAGGGAAAGATGTAGAAGTGAGTCATTAGTGCCCGCGCTTCGAATGTTGCTCTGAATCAGTCTTGTCACAGATTCCTGAACCTGTTTCTTCTGCTCCTCAGTCTCTGTCTTCACTATCATCAGGTAAATCAAATGGCAAATACACTTAAATATCCGATCAAAATTCTGTTGCTGCTTCTTAAATACCGGCCGAATTGTTAACCATTTACGACATTCTGTAAAATATACAGCAAAGTTAGAAAAGGATACTACAAAAATCGTTAAAAGTTGACAAACCATATTTCACAATCACAAGGATTTTATTGTGTTTCGCTTACCTTTCATATTCTTCACCAACAACTCGAAAATTTCCAAAATATCACTGAATTTGGGGGCCTTGTCTTGATTATTGACCATGTCTTCGTTGTAAGTTAGATCCAGCATCAGTCGGGTCACTGCCTCGGCCGTCATACAGGTTTTACAATTGAGAATCGACAATTTGTCTATCCGAGTCTCTAGACACAGCTTCCAGATGTCGAGACACCTTTGGTACTGGAGGTATTCGGCGTACGATGCTCCTTGGCACATCAGTCTGTAAAGCGTTTCTTTATGGGACAATCCAAGGACTCTTTCGCAAATTAACAGACTTTGGATTCGCATTTTATCAACGTCGGTAGAAATTGCATCCAATTCATCAATGGAATTAAATTCCGTCATATGGCCATAAGCTTCTCGTCTGATTACAGGTTGCTTTTTGATGATTTTCGGTTGACAGGTGCGAATAAAATGGGCCATTCGCCAGTTCATTATCGTCCCCGGTTGGTATTCGTCGAGGAATGTGGATCCCAGCAATTCTCGGGCATTGGCCAGTCGCTCTGGTGGATAATAAATCACATTGGTCAGGTAGTCAAAGAGATTTTGGTCTCCTCTTAAACAAATAGTCTGCAGGGCGTCGTCCCCGTGGCAGTTTTCGTCAAAGGGATTCGCCCCCTTTTCTAACAAAAGCATTACAGTCTCCAATCGCAATTCCTTGATAGCGTAGTGCAAAGCGCTCTTGTCTTTTACATCTTTGGCATTGATATTGGCCCCCTTTTGTATCAAATATCTGCACAATTGAACAGACTTGACTGAATTCATTAAACAAGTACCTCCATCATGACTAGGTTTGTTCACATTAGCTCCATGCTCCACCAGAAACATCACAATGTCCACATAATTTAGGAAACAAGCACTGGAAAGACAAGAACTTCCAGTATTTGATTGGGAATTTATATTGGCGCCAAGCCTGACTAAGAGTTTCACCACTTTCAAATGCCCTCGAACGGAAGCACACCATAAGGGTGGTACATAATGAACTACTGGGTCGCCTGGCTCCTCGTATAAACAGGTCTGCTCTAAATCTGATCCGTATTTCACCAAATATTCCACCTGATCACAATTGCCTCGCTTGCAGGCCAAAAACAGAGCCGTGGAACCATCTCGCTTCTTTTTCATCAACTCTCTCCGTTCATCGGTAGTCAAACTAGAATAATATTGGTAATTTATTTCCCGCTTTTAAGGAGGAATAGGAAGAAATGTGTTTTATTTACTTGGAAATTTGTCGATGAAGATAACCCGATATTGGAGCATCATTCACAGTAATTTCACGAATTAAGTCTTCAAATATTAGGTCTATTTTTGATAGTTTTAATGAATACAACGCGTTACGCTTGGACATGGTCTAAAAAAGCAGAAAACATTAATTTCTTTATTTTTTTTGGCTCAAACAAAAACAAAGGTTGACAAGTAACCTAGTTTATGGATAACAAAATTATTTTGTGAAGGAAAAGGCACAATAATAATATTATTATTCGCGCCAAATTACTTTTAAAAAAAAACATTTTTAATAGAATTTTAATCAATCACAAATTATAAACTCTCACGATTTTTACGCTTTTATAACCCCTTTTGCACGGAATATGCAATCAATCTGCATTCGATGCAGGAAATGCTAATTGGAAATAATAATATTGACGAAAAAAATTTTAACTGACTATACTGTCGGTAATGTAGAATTTAAATTACCTGGCGCCTACTCTCTAAAAATATCTTGTACCTACTCGTATTATAT
Source organism: Clogmia albipunctata (assembly GCA_001014945.1). Taxonomy (NCBI): domain Eukaryota; kingdom Metazoa; phylum Arthropoda; class Insecta; order Diptera; family Psychodidae; genus Clogmia; species Clogmia albipunctata. The sequence continues at coordinate 6,091 of JXOV01026133.1, forward strand.
ATTCTAACAAGATCAGCTTTCTGACCCTCAACTCTCATTTCAGCTACTTGACACCAATATAGGCTAGTGATAAAAAAGTAAGGAACATAGGGTGATAAAATAGATTGGGAATATTTTTTAATTGGAATAGAGGCTAAATAGTCAGTTAAAGATAAGTATGGCTAATTTGAAATATTTAAAAGTAAAAATAACTTATTTAGCTCTAAGATCAATGAAAATAAATTTAAATTATAATTATTTAATAAAGATCGAAGGATTCTGGCTGAAAAGCGATTAGCTTAAGTCGTAACAAATTTTAAAAATAAGACCAAAAAAATAGTGCAAATTTTATAAGAAGATTGAATAAACTCAAAGAACATGGGGTGGAAGTCTCAACCTCACCGAGATTAAATTTTCAATTACTATTGGTTTGTCAGTTTATTAGTACTCGTAATCAATTAATAGAAACATAAACTGGATGTTAACGAATCCAGTCCGTTTTAAATTTATTTTGATGCCATTATCTTTTCATCGAAACCATTTTTTTTAAATTCGATAGTAAGTTTGTTTGGAAATATTTTTGATATAAAACTGGCATAAAATCACTCAACAAAATAGAATATTTACGTATATGTATTCAGAATAAAAAATTATTTAAATACAATTGGTAATAGATTAATATTAAATAATATATATCAATTACAAAATAATATAATACTATTATTTAAAAGCCAGGGACGAAGATTTTAAATTTTATTGCTTTTATTTTAATAATTTATATTTGCTAATCACAAAAAACGAACACGAATTATCATCAAAACTTTTTCTTTACTGCATTTTCTATTAAAATACATTTCCTTTTAATGTTTATTTCCAATGAAACAAGCGCAATGATATTTTGCATACGATGTTTTGATTTGAAAATCTAATACTTTATAATATGATCGTCTCTTGATACAAACAGTTTTGTGCAATAATTGAATTTATGGCTGACTTTCAAATACAGTTCTCATTTGTTTTTAAAGATTTTACAAAGCCATTCCATCCCTTCCTTAACTCCTTCTCCTTCAATTCCGGAACATGGCTGAAAAGAGAATTCGTTTATAATTTTATTTTTAATCGCATTGTCAATATCTATACAAAAACAGCATGAAAACTATTTCTATAATATTTCATGTTTTTTTTATCTTATAGTGTCTTAATATAGCTTAATAGCTATTTAAATTGATGTTACGCGTCTGTCACACCGAAAAGTAAGAAAATTTACTGCTTGTGGAAGAACCGCCTCCATTTTAAAAATAATAATAATACGATCGCACAAATATGCGTCTCAGGGTTACTGAGAACGAAGGGGAAGATTGGTTATTGCGTTTCTCGGCTTTTTATTGGATCAATTATTTTTCTTATCTTAAAAAGTCTGAAAACATAACGGTATTTACTGATACAGCCCCAAATTTCAAACCGTGCTTTATTTTAAGTTTGTAAAGTGCATAAAATGGCCAGTAAAACAAAGATTCCATAGACATCCAATTTCATTATCTAATCATAACAGTTAATTGGGAAATTGGATTTTAAAAAGAGGCGGATCGTTCACGAGCAGTATTTTTCGGTGTGACCACTGCATTACTTTTTAAAAAATATACCAAAATAATTTACCTGGACATGCCATTGTCTTTTTACGAAATTTTTCTCTCCGAGATGGTCTATAATTTCGGGAATTTGCAAAGCATTTGGTACATCTTGCTTGTTAGCAAATATTAAAACTGGAATAGTTTTTAGCTTTTCTTCCCCGAGAATGTCAATCAGTTCACTGGTTGATTCTTGAATACGAGCTCGATCAGACGAATCAATAACGTAGATAAGAAGATCTGTATTGTCAAAATAATTTTTCCAGTAAGGTCTTATTTTAGACTGTCCTCCAATATCCCAGACATTTAGCTTTAAGCCGTCAGCGGCGACACTCTTAATATTAAATCCAGCAGTTGGGGTAATATGGGTAACATCTTCGGAGGCCAGTTGCTTCAAGAGAGTGGTTTTTCCAGCGTTGTCCAGGCCCAGAAGCAAAATCCGCAACTCCTTTTCAGGAGAGAATTTGAACTTCCTGAGCAAGGCCAATAATCCCTAAAAGTGTAATTAGTAAAACAATTTATCGCAATCAATTTTAACTATCTGTTCCCATAACAACGGACTTCAAACACAAAACGATTGCCAAAAAACTTATTCTCTTTTTAAAGAAATAATTCACTTTTTCTGTTTTAGCACTAACCATTTTAAAGAAAAAGAACTATTCTTTTTATTTGAAAAATATCTTTACAATTAATAGATTAAAAAGTTATCTTTCTAAAAACTTGTAAGAAGGTGCACGCCTCGTTGAGTTCAATAAACAACTACTCTTTTAAGCCATTGTTTGGATTTGTTTTGCTCCTAAAATGTGTGGAGTTGCGCTGATGTGTCCTTTTTTCTGTACGAAAATAAAAAAATAATTGTTTAGATATAATTAAAAGACTATAAATACCTCGATTCTAATTACAACAAAATGGTATTGAGTATTTTTAATTTATTTATTTTTAATTTTACATTGTTATTCATAAATGAATTGAAGGTCCGAATTTTTCGCTGATTTTTCAATCCACGTATCGAATTTACTAGATAACTCTGCATTCATGTAGTTTCGCCAGTCACCAATTTGGCCTTTCCTTATGAACTTGACCGGTTCTTCGGAGACATTTTTCTGTTTCATTTTAAGAATAGGCTCCAGATTTACTGCTGGATTTTTTTGCATCTGATCGAAATGGACATGTTCGCATATTTTTTGAATATTTTTCTCAGTCAGTGATTCGTCAACATTTAAAAACCGTCCCATCTCCCTAATAGATTTTGGAAGGTTTATCTTCATGTCTTCGTATTTTAGAAACATTACATTCGACTCTGTTTGGCTTTTGTTCCAGAAATGAAGAACATGGGGCCAGAAGGGACCAATAGGCACTTGGCCGTTTAGGAAAATGTCACAAAACTCGTCAAAAGGCCCAGTGAGTCCGTGAATCAATTGACAGTAATAAAAGAGAGACACACACAAATCTTTGGGATTTCGGGCCGTGTAGATGATTTTTGGTTTTACTGTTTCTAATCCTGTTGGAAGTAGATGCGCTGGTAAATGAGATTTGATGAACCTTGGGCTTGGCAATTGGTTGAGTAAATCCACGCTTTCTGTGCCAATCGATTTACTGTAAAGTAGTTTCACTATTATAACCTTTAATTATAAACAAATAAACTATTCAATTTACTTTAGCCACTCATTGTGATCGTCGTGAAAGAGGGCGGACAATTCCAAGAGTGGAGCCCTTAGAGCTTGCATTTTCTTGGCACCTTCGTAGTCGAAATTGTTGCACAACAACCAGATAATTTCCTGGGCCCAAGTGGACCCTGTCCGAGGATAAGAGAGCAGCCAAATATCATCTTGACGCACTGGAAAATCCAAAATTGCCTCGCCGATTTCACAAAACTTTTTCGGCATCACCACTTTTCCCGGATTCACTTCCACAAATCCATTCTCTTTGCCAAAGAATTTGTCCAAATTCCCACCATATGAATCCAGAACTTGTGAATAGGTGATTTTCATTTTCCCGTTTTAGATCTTCGCACTTACTTTCACTCTCTCCGCGTTTGCTAGCAGCCTACTGTGCAATTGTTAAACTGCATTTCCGTCTTATATTTCTTTGGAATTGTGCAACCATGGAAGGGGGTCAATAGATAATAGCCAATTCCATAAAACGATAAGTAGAGGAGAGGGGCTCCTTCCTGTTCACATTTCCAGCATGGGTTTATCGGTCTGACCCATTCCAAGAAAATAATCTTGATTACTGCATGCATTTACAATTAATTTGTAATATTTGCTCTTGTTGCAGTCCACCTGTTTATCAAGTTCAACATTTTTATATTAGAAAGTCTTTCATTTCCTCATTTGCAACCGTTACATAACTTCTTGGCATTGGCGGATAGTGGCAAATGTAATGCAAAATTTAATTTAAGATTTAAATTGTTGTTTTTATTGTAAATTAATTAAGGTTTTATTAATTATTTTATACTTAAAGTAGTAATGTCAAATATCGATATCAAGATTCGATACTTTAAAAAAAGTAATCAGTAATCATTTATCCTTCAAAGTATCGAAACTTGACATCACCAACTTAAAGTTAAATAGTATAGTATACAGACTATGAATATCATGATTATTAAATTGGTTTTTTGTGTTTTAAGGTAATTCTCAAATGCACAAGATTTTGAAGTATAAAAGCTTTCATAAAATTTTTAACGATATTTTTACTATTTATTTTATTACAATAATAAAGACTTAGGAAAACGTTTTTGCATCAAATTTTTATCAATAATTTTTTAAATCAAATAATATTTGCAAATACTTCAAATGTATTAATAATAATTTTTCAGATTAAGGCATTGTTTAAATCTGTAACAAAAAGGCTATTAAACATTGAATAAATTAAAGAACGTCATAGCTAAGTTTTATCAGATAATTAAACTTTGAAATAACGCAGTATTTGTAAGTTCTCCACGTAATTTAAAATTACCATAAACAGTTGTTAACGAAAATGGGTCATCGGAGAGTCTCCTTGACCCGTCATTCTGAAGAATTCACCAGATTTGGAACCGGTTTCTACCATTTCTTTATCGGGTCAGGAGATTTGTGTTTATATTGGTCATCAGGTGTGTGGACTGTGGACCAAAAACGCCTTAGGTTTAATGGTCCTAAAAGGGGGAAATGGGAATCAATAAAAAAAATTGAAAGAGAGATGTAAAAAAACTCCAGTCGTCGTCTTTGATTATCTTTTAATGAGTTTTATTGGTCAATGTCTGTATGTCTGATGTAAGAAAATACCTGGAGACAAGAAGAACGAGAACCAATAGTAATGAGTTCTCTGACATTTCTGCTGAGCTCATTACTCTCCTAATAACACACATGTCGAGACAGTTGGAAAGACTTAATTGCGATAATTAGACTAGAACATTTGGCGTTTTTGTTCTAGTGCCACCTAATTTCCGCCAACTTGCGACAAGACCCCCACTTGTCGTAGGACCCTTAATCACCTAATTATTTTTGTGCGTTACACTTATTCTGTAATCACACATTATTCTTCACACATTTGAAGTGTTTTGGTCAAAAGAACAAGAAAGTCAAGTACTTTACTCTTATTACAGAAAAGCAGCTCTTGTTAATGTGGTTGTGTCAGCGAATAACAGTTATTTTCCACTTTTCTGTTTTTATTGCTTTTAGTCTCTTTCTTCAAGAACTTAAGCCAAGAATACGAGTTAACGTACCTGTATTCGTGTTTTGTTCTTATTACTTTTCTTACCGGATAAAGGTAGAGAGGGGAAAATCGGGGTCTATCTGAATCAATTCCATCAATAACTTGGCTCGGAACAGTCATACTATTTACTCAGTGGTCTTAAGTTAGTTAATGAATCAACATAGCTTGTGTTAATAACGCAGTTCTCATTTTGTTATTTAATAATTGTCATTTTCCGAGAGACTAAACAGTGTTTTATTTGATCTATATTTTTAAATTCAATATTAAATTCTAGTGTTAGAGAAAAATGGCGAAAGTTAAGTTAGTTTTTACATTTCTTGTGATAATTGTCGCGTCAAATGCACACACGACACAACGTCCGGGTGGAAATGCCGAAGAAGCGGATGATTTCAACCCTTTCTTGGAACTGGCATCGGCTCTCGGTGGCCAGGGCGGTGGAGGAGGGGCTGGAGCTTTGGGTGGAGTCGTGTCGATCCTGGGGAATTTAATGCAAAACCAAGACAGTGGAAAAGCCAATGGAAATAATATTGGATCGATCATTTCTGGGATCGGTTCTCTCTTCGCCAATTCGAATTCCGGTCGGGGAAATGGAGGTGGTGGTGGAGGATTTGATCCGAGTATTATTGGGAATGTGATTGAAATGTTCGCGAGCAGTAACAATGATAACGGAAATCAGCAGCGATCAAAGCGATCGACAAAAGACAACAACGGACCCGACTGGGAGTCGTTGCTCGACTTGGCATCGACCTTCTTGGGCTCCCAGAGCAACGAAATCCCATCACAAAAGAAGAAATCGGGCGGGGAAGGCCTGATGAGCTTATTACCAATGGTCATGCAGGTGGTAAATTCGTTTAGCTCACCCGAAGGCGAAAAGATCAATGATCGCCACAAAGATCACGCCTGGATTCTGCCTCCATTTCTAGAGAAGATCCATGTAATGTGGGACCACTTTACCCACTCCGAATTGGCCGAGGTTTTGTGGCTGAAATCCGGTCTGAATCAGGTGTTCAAAGGGTTCACGGATCGTGAGGGCAAAATGGATTACGGAAAACTCTTCAAATCGCTGGAGAATCAGAGTTTCCGCCGACGATGGATCAAAGCCGCGACCGATTATTTGGCCGACTGGGCCAATTACATTGCCAATCCAGACGTTTATCAACGGTAATAATTTTTATTCCAATTATACTTTCCTTATAAATGAATTAGTATGATGTGGTCTCTGACAAAGAACCGCGGGGTAACGGGACTCCATTCGTTCGTGTTTGCGTATTGTGTTACATTGTGGATGAAAAATAAACAAATTCCACACGGGCGGTGTGCTAAAATCACGACACGATATAATAATACCTCCACAAAGATAGAAATGGGTTAAGTCCGTTCAGTGGCTGGCTATCTATATGAGATATGGGAGAATCTTATTGGCCCAAGTGGAACAACAATCTCAAAATGTTGGTCTAGCTAGAATGGAACGAGAATTGGAGAAGAAAATATCAATAAACTGTTAAATATGTTAAATAGATTCTTCATTCTCGGCTTTGTTCAGGTTCTTGGAGTTGTTCTAATTATCCCGGTTATTTATCGTTTCAGGTACTTCACCACGGCCCACGTGATGGCAAACGGCTTCTTGCAGAGCCAAGGATTCCCAAAGAATACCATGTTCGACCCGAAGCGGCCAAGTGAGACTCTGTCTAACATGGTCGACCACGCTATTAAGAAGCACCTTAACGCCAAAGTCAGCTCGATCACCTACATCAAACCAGCAGTCACTTACGTCAAAGAGCTCCTGAAGCTGGGACACGCCCGGGGACTTATACTTCAGAAATTCAACGCCACAGATCTGAGCGATAAATTGACCGACACTCTAAACCTGGAAGTGATTGAACCAATCCTAAAAGTACATCGGGCTTACAGATTCGCTGCCAAAACACCACATTGTGATAAATATATTTTGTGCGAAATCAACTCGCACGATCCAAATGAGAAGGTTGGACTGGGTACTGGAGTCAAGACAGGAATTACAAAAATGGGAAGCATGGCCGCGTCCTGGTTTATTAGCAGCGAAACTGGAACTCCCTTCTGGACATTATTCTCAGTCATCAATGACCCATATAACTGTGAAGTAAGTCTAACAGATGACTTAATATTTTATTTTTATCATGTAATATTAATTTATTTTTTTTCCAATTTCCAGAAACGATACCCCAGTGATTGTTCCGAATTCCATGATGGCGAGCATAAAGTCACCACCGAGTATGTCCATAATGAACTGTAATAACTGACCCAATAAGCAATATTAGATAAATAAATATAAAATTAAAATTTATAATATCCTTTTTTATTCCTTATCATTTATAAAAAAGAAATATAATTTTTAGATATGAATTAATTTTCAAAAATTTCATGAAAAGGATATGATCCTACAAGCGTTGCCCAATTCCCGGAGGTTATTTGCCTGATATCTTATATATATATCTTATATCTTATATATTGATCCACTCTATGATTTAACAGTTATACATTTAAATCTCTTTTTTATTTAATTCAAAAGTTGCGTAAATTTTAGGATTAAATATCTAAATATATCTAAAGACCACGAATAATACGGAGAGGAGATGTTAAAAATAAGTAAACTTAAAGTCCGCCCCTGCACATTGACCGGTGTCAGAATTTGTTGATATTGATTTTGACTTGCTTTATTTTTTGCTACTTAGATATTGACAATCGCATTAACGAAATATTCATATAAACCCTATTTTTCCAAGGAAGAAAACAATATTATTTTGTGAAACAATTTGATTATTTTTAATGAAAAAGTCCATTTTATATTCTGGTTTTAACGGTTTCAAACATATAAACTCACGCCAAAACATCATAAAGCAATTTACTGGTAATTTATTTGAATATAACCTATTTACTTATTTCTATAAAAGTGTGTTTTTAGATATCAACTTTATTGGGCATTTTACGGATCTTCTGCCCCTTTGGTCTTATTTGGTTATTGTTGGAGAAGAATCTACAATTCACGTTTTGGGAGCCAATTCTTCAAGAAAGGAAATATCATTCGATGAACCCGTTTTACAGATCGTTGGAAACGAGCGATTTCTGGTTGTTCTGTTGAAAAGTGGAATCCTTTACAAAATCGCATTGAAATCATTTGACGTGGTTCAACTACGAACTGATGAAATTTGTAATAGGTCCCAAAATGAAAAACTAACATTTCTAGCTGGAAACAGAATTGGATTCTATGGAATTTCGAACCTAAACTCAGTCTACGCTTTTCCTTCTCTAATTTTTAAATCATTTCCGGAACATAGTTGTGTGAAGGAATTCGCAGCTGGATTTGAGCACTTTATGGTCCTGTTGACAAGTGGAGATATATATGTTTGGGGCAATGGCTTGTATGAGAATTATCAAATGATTTTGTTAAATATTGGAAATTAAATTCAACTTTTTTTTTAGAAAAGGACAACTTGGAACGGATTCTGTTGAATTTGAGGAAAGTCCTACACTTCTTGACGCTTTGGCTGGAATTGGTATTAGAAGTATAGCTGCAGGAGGTTGGCACAGTGCTGCAGTATCAGAATTTGGTGACTTATATACTTGGGGATGGAATATTAAAGGCCAATTAGGATTGCCAACTTCAAACAACAAAAACATCTTTGCTATTCCTGAGATTGTTGAATTGGACACAGAGATAGAAAAAGTGTATTGTGGAGACCAGCATACAATTGTACAAACAAAATCTGGAGATTTTTATGGAACAGGACTCTCTCAATTTGGACAACTAGGAGATATAAAGACGGAATTTGTTGACCATTTCACTAAATTAGACATTCCAAAAGCGAGTTCATCGTTATCGGTTTTTTGTGGACCTTGGGCAACAGCTGTTTTGGTCGATGATAATAACTGCCAAAGTTGACACTTGAATCAGTCAAAATGGCAACTCAGCTGTTTTGTCGTGCGGTGCCCAAAAAATATTTCCTAGACCTCAATTTTAGCTATAAGAACTACAGTTTATTGACCAGTAAAGTGAACCAAAGTGCGCCTTATAAGAACATTAATCTAAAGGTAATTACAAATTTCCACCGTCAATAGTTACATAACAAAATTGGAATTTAAAACAATTCAATATGGGGAGAACGTCGAGAATGAGACGGAGAAATAGAGAAAATTCATTTACAGATATATCTAAAGAAATAGTTGAGTTATCTAAATTTGTAGCCAACAAAAATTGGCACAATGATGCCAAATTAACCGTGACCTACTTTCCAAACACGGGACGCGGTATTCTATCGATAAAGCGCCATCTCAAATCCGGAGATGTTTTAATAGAATTACCATTTAATGATTTGTTCATTTCTTTGATAACAATATTGGAAGACAATGATTTCATGAACATCTTTTTAAAAAAGATAACTGAGCCATTGGAAATCCAAATTTGGTTATCTTTATTTATATTATATCACAAAAGTTTGGACTCTAGATCTAAATGGAAGCCCTACATAGATTCATTACCAAAACAATTAACAAATCCCCACTTTTGTTCAGTTGACGAATTGAACTGTGTTCCGAAAATAAATAGAATCGTATCCAAGGACTTGATGCGTTTAAATGAAATTTTCAACAAATATTTTATGAATGAAAATATCTTTTCCAAAGACGATTTAATTTTTGTCTACTACTTAGTCAATTCTAGAAGTGTTTTTGTAAATCCAGATATAATTAAAAAGAAATGTCAGTTCTTAAAGGGATTAGAATTTATTTCGGATTCACCTAGTATGGCTCTAGCGCCGTTTTTGGACTTTTTCAATCATTCTGATAAAACCGACACCATTTCGGAATTAGTGAACGAAGAAAATAATTTGAAATATCGATTGATTACTAAAACCCCTTTTAATCGGCACGAACAAATATTTATCAGTTATGGATCTCATTCCAACATGAAATTGTTGCTTGAGTATGGATTTTACATAAAAGGCAATTGTCACGATAAAATTGATGTTGAATTAAGTGATGTTGTGAATTTTGTTAAAGATTTCGATCAGCAGAAGTCAATTGGCGATAAAAGAATATCATTCATTATTGAGCAGAAACTAGAAATGGAAATGTTTTTATCCAGCGATGGATTCAGTTATAATTTAGGACTTGTTTTATATATTTTAACACTATGTAATTTGGATAACCAAAGCTTGTTACAATTAATTTATTCTGGTTTTAATTTCGAAGAAGAAAAGGGTTTAGAAATAATTAAAAACAAATTCCTTTTGTATTTGAAGGAGAGATTGGACACTTCAGTACAGGGACTGCAAAAAATGAACTGTCTTACAGATAGTGGTAAAATGTTACTTGAATTTTTAAATTCTAATATTTCTTTGTTATCTGAAATTAATCAAAATAAAGTTTAATTTTAAATAAATCTTCATTTTTTCATTTTAGATTTTAATCAACAACAAAAGCATAAAGTATGACATCAGATGTGCAAGTTCCACGCCACAGATTCTGGAAAAGATTGTTACAAAGAAGAACAAGAAGGGTAAATCTTGTGTTTCAGGCTGATTTTAATTTCCTTTTTTCTGTTTTTAGTGACTAATTAGCAATTTAGAGTAGATTAGTTAACATTGTGTTTCCGTTGTTTTGTGTGGTTTGAAGACCCGTGGATATTACTACCTAATAAGTAATTCCTTAGGTCCAGGCCATCACCTACAACCGGTTCGATTCTGTTTTCATCCCGGTGTTTCGTCAGGTTTTCGGGAATCGTTGGGAACAGAAGATGATAAAAATGAAATCTCGTCCAAGGATATGATCAAGGGGATGATGGCTTACGTTTGGCCCAAAGACGATGCTCTGACAAGGAAAAGGTAATAACACAAGATATTTATTTGAATACCATATAAAATTTAATTATTTGGTAATATTATTTCAGAGTGATGATATCCGTTGGTCTTCTCGCCGGATCAAAAGTTCTTAACGTTTGTGTACCGTTCCTGTTCAAAGGAGCTGTGGATGCATTCGGTGCTTTAAATATGAATTCAGCACCTGAAACCGTATTAGCATTAAGTTCGTCACTTCTAATTGGATGTAAGCAAAACATTTTCAAAGTCGTTTTTATAGTACTCTTCAAATTGTTCAAATTCAGATAGTAGTCAATTTCGTTTTGCATGCATTAACACATAATTAATATGGATGGTTTTAAATTAAATAGAACGAAAAAAGAATTTGTTTTTTTGTTGTATTATATTTTTATAGCAATAAACATTGATTTCTATTTTTTAAAAGCATTCGTTTTTAAAAATTATATATAATAAATATATATTATTCAACTTCTTTATTCTTAAATTAAATTTCACTTTCAGACGGTATCGCCCGAGCCGGTGCTGCAGGATTTAACGAGCTGAGAAATGCTGTATTTGCGAGAGTAGCCCAACATTCAATCCGAAAAATTGCCAGAAATGTGTTTTTACACTTGCACAATTTGGATTTAAGCTTTCATTTGAACCGACAAACAGGTGCTCTGTCTAAAATAATAGACCGAGGATCCAGAGGTATAAATTTTGTTCTCACGGCGATGGTATTCAATATTGTGCCAACGATTTTCGAGCTGGCTTTGGTTTCAAGTATTTTGGGACTCAAATGTGGACTGGCATTTGCCGGAATTTCGATGGGATGTGTCGGCCTTTATGCCGTATTTACTTTGGCAATGACCCAATGGCGCACCAAATTCCGAGTGTACATGAATCAAGCGGAAAATGAAGCCGGAAACAAAGCTATCGACTCACTGATCAACTATGAAACCGTAAAATATTTCAACAACGAGAAATTCGAAGCTAATCGCTATGACGACGCTCTAAAACGATATGAAGGAGCGAGCCTAAAGACAAGTAGCTCGTTGGCGATGCTTAACTTTGGACAGAATATTATTTTCAGTGCATCTTTAAGTGCAATTATGTTGTTGGCGGCAAGAGAAATCGCACAAGGAAATATGACTATCGGAGATTTGGTAATGGTAAACGGCCTTTTATTCCAATTGTCCATCCCCCTCGGATTCTTAGGCAGTGTCTATCGAGAAGTTAGACAAGCTCTTTTAGATATGCAGTCCATGTTCAAGTTAATGAATATTGATACGCAAATTAAAGACGATCCAAATACCCAATATTTGGCTGTAGATAATTCAAATGCTTCAATCGAATTCCAAAATGTCAACTTTCAATACGAATCAGGGAAGAAAGTATTCGAGGGACTATCATTTTCTATACCAGCCGGAAAGAAAATAGCCATCGTGGGTGGATCGGGATCAGGGTAAGTTAGATCAACAATATATTTTATGCATTCCTTCGAATTTAATCTTATAATAGTTATTTATACAACTAGGGTCCTTCAAAGTCCTTTAAGTTTAATAATATTTATCGACCGTGTTAATATTACATTTTATGCATTTTTAAATAAATTAATACAAAAAACTAAAAATTTAATATTTAACACATTGTGTTCCTGTTTCATTCCCTCGTTCCACGGGATCATTGACAAAACTATATATAAAAGGTCTCTTTTTTGCCAATCCTCTATTTTATCAGTTTAAATAGTTATTTTTCATTAGCAAAATCTGCTGTTTCAAAGATTGGCCCAATACGTTCTTTGCATTCGTTGGCTCCGTTTAAAATTGAACCTTCTGTACGAAACTCTCTGAAAATCATCCACTGAGGTCACACTTTAATAATAAAGATGCAGATTTCTTTAAATCACTAGTTATAAATGCGTCTTAGACAGAACAATTTTTAGTGTCATAATATCCATTTTACCATATACAACAAAAATGCATAAATAACTATTATGATTGAATATGATTTTTTTCTTATTAATTGATTTCATATATGTATTTTTTTAATTAATCTTTTGCAATTCTAGAAAGTCATCGATGATCCGATTACTATTCCGTTTCTTCGATCCAACTGGTGGAAATATCTTGATTGCTGGCCAAAATATTAAACACGTTAATTTAAATAGCCTTAGAAAAGCCATTGCGATTGTGCCTCAGGAATCTGTATTATTTCACGACACGATTAAGTACAATATACAATATGGAGACATAAAAAAATCAGAAGATGATGTAAAACGTGCCGCTCAAATGGCTGAACTTCACGATTCTATTATCCAGTGGCCAAGAGGATATGATACACCGGTTGGAGAAAGAGGATTAAAGTTATCCGGTGGCGAGAAACAAAGGGTTTCCATAGCCAGGGCAATTATGAAAAATGCCCCGATTCTTGTGTTTGACGAAGCGACAAGTAGCTTGGATTCGATTACAGAAAAGGTAAGATCCCTATAATTATAATTCATTTGATAAATTAATTTACAGTTTTTTTGCAAATTATGGTTGTTTTTTTAAAATTTTAATTAAACAAAAATTTTAAATCTAAAAGACATTTCATGTTGAATAATTAAATCACTTTTTATTTACAGAACATTCTTCAAGCTCTTGGGAGAGCAACAACAGGACGAACGAGTATCTGTATAGCACATCGATTGTCAACTGTAATGGATGCTGACGAGATATTGGTTTTGGATAAAGGACGGATATCGGAACGAGGATCTCACGCGGAACTGTTGCAAATGAATGGTTTATACAGAACGTTGTGGGACTCACAAAATAAACACATGTAGATGAATTTAATGAGTGTTTATTCTCTATTTGAAAGGTATTTACTATTTATACATATTTCAATTAGTTTCTTATGCGTTTTGGCATCGGAACTCCGTAGAATTCATAGAGTAAAGAATTGGCAACATGTCCTAAAAATAATTCAAACTTTTTCCACCTTTCTCTTATTTCATCCCAAATTGGGAGCATCGGTTCCGATTTTATGGATTGGTTATTCCTTGTTGCTCCATATAAGAGTGTTGCATTCACAAAAGTGTACATATAACTCGCCGGACGTTCACTGATAACGTGTAATTTGTGAAATATCGATTTCTTCACTGGAATTGACTGTCCCTTTTGTAAAGTGGTGGTTTCTGGGCTGTCTTCATACTCCAACTTTACTTGGCCATCAATTATAGTGAGGGTAACGTTGTCCAAGTCGTCCGTTATAAAATTTTCGAGATATAACCCAGGAAAATCGGCTATAAAAAGGACGTCCGAGTAGTTATTCCATTGCAGTACCTCATTGGTTATATCTATCATTTTGGGTCGAAGATGGTTCAGCTCGGTTAAAAGTGGTAGAACCCATTCCGTTTCTCGGAGAGGCGACCATTTTGCGGTTAAAATGTCCGTTTGTGGATTAAACATACGCTGCTGGAATCGACCGTTGAGGGAGCACAGTATATCGAAATAAATTGATACGTTCTCCGAGGATATAGTCGGTGTCTCAGACATTTGTTCGATTCCCCTTTTTAGATTCCTATGTATACATTCCGAGTACTGTTTTGCCATATCAGCATGCTTTGTCCAGCGATCTGAATCCGAAAAGGCGTATGGGTCCAAGTACAATGTTTTCCCATTATTGTTATCCACCACTTTGACGGACATCATAATTGTGTCCCAAGCATGGACCATCATGTCCCAGGAGTAGCCATAAAGGCCGTTGGTCCAATTGTTGTAGCCTTTTGTAATAAAGTGGGAGTATGGCAGGAATAATTGAATAATGCAGTATAAAAACAGGTAAAAGGCGGTTAGTTTTTGCCGACGAGTGGTGGGTTTTAATAACATTTCAGATGTTGGTTTGGTGTAATTTTCCACTTCAGCTCGTTTATCACACGATCCTTTAAAAAGTCTTATAAACTTCCTGGGCCAATCCACGCTATAAAATAAATGCAATTCGACCAAACAAACCCAAGGAAACATTCCAATACTGAAGAGCCTGGAGTTCATCAAATGAAAGGAAGCCGCCACAATCGTTGCCAAAACACGAGTATTTTTATAAGTCAACCAGAATGCAATAGTGAGATCAAATATACAGCCAAACCAATGAACAATCAATAAGTCAGTCATTGATGTTCCAAGAAACAGTCGAAACGGCGTAAATACCCAATGATTGGATAAGAACGTCATTGAATACCCAGAAAGCCATTCTCTGGTGAACTTCTTCATTCCAGCGTACGTATAAAGAATGTAAAACTGAAACTTGAAGAGGAAGTAATTCCAAAACGGTACAGTGCTTTCACGTTCAGATTTCCGGAAATGACTGTCTAGAGAGCTGTAATTAGAATGCGAGTCACGAAATTAAAATTTCCGCTTTTCTTCGGGGAATTATGCAAAATTTGTTAATCGCACGTAGGCTTACCAGGAGACATTGGCCGAGGAGAATGTAAAAAGAAGTCCCATAAGCAGGTACAGATAACTGTGATTATTCCAGGCGCTCTTGTCGATAAGAAATATGTAGCTGTAGGGAATGGTGAACATTAGGCAGCTATATTTGAACTTATAGCCGATGGAAAGTCCCAAGGCGCCTAACCACATTATTCCGTAAATTATACCCATCCTTGGTAGGGTCATTGGCTCCAGGAATGAGAATAGAGGAAATCTACAGTCTTTTTCGTCACCCCATCTATAATCCAACTCAGAACCGGATCGCTCATCAGGAATGTCTATCATCATCATTAGGCCTATAAAGTGTTAAAAATTAATAAAAGAAATTCAAATATTTACTACTAAATTCCTTACCAAAGAGCATCCGTGCTATTCCTAAACTAGTAGCGTCCCGTGGTGTGTGAAGGAATTTAATAAAATTGTCTACACTAGATAACCACAATAAATCGTATCCACAAAATTTACAGAACCCATTATTAACTTTTAAATATATTTTCTGTTTCCAATTTGGGAAAACAATTGGCTTTTGAGATTTATCACTATCTTCGTTATCCATTGAGGAGAACTAGAGAGGTGTACAGAAGCCCGTTGCTGGCACGGCTTTACTGAACACCGGAGCCAACAGGATTTTTTATATATACACATTGGGGGATGCTAAATTGTCGTCACACCACCAAAAAGCGAATACAAGCACAAAGATCCGCTGTCCTTATAAAACCGCGACTGTGGAAAGCGTCACCCTCCTTGTGGTATTAGAATGAACCTATGGCTGTGACCGTTGATTAGAGGCCTGATGGTACACTTTTTTCTCTGTATTGGCGGTTGCGCATTTAGCTCTGGTATCGTCTTAACTCTCAAGGCATCATATGGTACACAGAACTTTAATGTATTTGGGAAGTACGTTTTTTGTGTGAAATGCACATGGCAAAATAAATTTATAATAGGTTTGTTTTCAAACGTGTTGAATAATCATTCTAGACGGTTTCTGTACTTCCAAAGACAGATTCAATATAGTAGATTGTGATTTATCTATTTTTGCAAACACCTTTTCTCTATTGACAATTTATTCTGTGGCAACTCACAATGAGTTTGTTATTAAGGGTGATGTTTATTGTTGATCCAGAAACAATACCATGTCCACCCACACATTTATCTACCTACAACAAAATTGGATACAAAACAGTGCAATAAAACTTGATTATCAAGGTAAATGAACATGGTAAATATTGCGGTTGAGAATTGGGATGGAATTTGCGTTTCTATCCCTTATAATTTACTTTCCCTTAAAATTAAACTTTTGTAAGAAACTGTGAACTTTTTATATTCAATTGCTATAAGAACAAATAAATTTTATTAGTTCGGCAAAAAATGAATATCCGTATCAAATAAATAGCGATATACGTTATGTAAATAAATCCCTTCTGAGCAAGTTATTGAATTCCCATGTTAATATTTTATTTATCGAAATGAGATATAAACCCTATTTCTTTTGAGTACAAATAAGGACATAAAGTGTTTTCCCTTTAATAAATATAAATATAATATCAGACTACAAATAAAAAGGAAACAAATAAAAACACGGTTGATTGGCTTTACCACATTTATTAGATATATAGTATAATATATATAAGATTAAAATAGTTTCTGCGTTTATTTCACACGTAATAGCGTTATAGAATTTGTCAACACTCGAATATAGTTTTATAATAGATTTATCGTTGTGCTCCTTTATCTTTGGAACAACTAAAAATAAGAGTAAAATTAATTTCAACTAATAGTCAATTTTGATAAATGCAATATAATTTTGTATAGCAAAAAAGGGAACATTAAATTCGGTCCATCTAATAAAAATTATTATATATTTTCATTGCCTCCGTCGTCTTTCTCTAACCACTAGTTATTGTCTTGCCACTTAATCCTATTAGTCCTTTTCGTCACACTGTATCAACAGACATATTGTTTTTTTTCTTTCTTTTTTATTATGTTTATATATAGTAATCTAATAATAATATAGGACAATATGACAGAGATTCAATTATTGGAAGTAGAGAGTTTCGTTTATAATCTCGCACTCAATCTTTTTATCGTTTCATGAAACCGACATACCCAAAATGTATTTTCGGCTATTGGCCATCCATCAAATACATTTTTTCTCACGAGCTGGGAAGATCATCTGTCTCAAAATATTAGTCTTGGCAACCAATCTACAGTATATAACAATCGATATATAATATTCAAATTTTATAACAACAAATCTATGGCATCATCAACATATTTCTATATAATGAATATAATGTATTATTGATTCTGTTGCAAAAAAGGGCTTCCAAATCTCATCGTTTCCTTGGGTGCACATATGTTTTAAAAGTAATTGACTTTAATTAGAATTCTTTCCATCAACCATCGATGTCTTTTTGAACAATACATAAATGTTAATACATTCTAATACGGTAATTATCTTCGTTTTGCTTTTAATTTTATAATGGAATTTTTATTTAATTTTAATTAATTGTTTAGTTTATGGCATTCGGGTAGGATCAATCACACCTCCGGGTCCTGGCAAGGAACTGGGACGGTTCATAATTTCCGCATCAATTTGGCGAGCTGCTTGGCGTCCCTCGGTAATTGCCCAAACCACCAACGATTGGCCTCGACGACAGTCTACATAAATTATTCCCATTAATAATTATAACTTTAAACTTTTCAAATTTTAATTACCTCCAGCAGAATAAACTCGAGGATTTGAAGTTCCGTAATTTCCTCGGGTGGCTTTGATGTTTCCACGGTTGTCCATCTCGAGATCTAATTAGAAAATTATTAATTAAAAACACGTTAAATGTAAAATATATATAGTTTGATATATTTTTATTGAATTAAAATTAAGGAATTTAAAAATATTTTGAAGAAATTTTACGTTTTATGTAATAGTAGTTTACGCAACTGTAGGTAATGAATCGTTTTTCCAAGTCGAGGTCTAAGTTTGACGCCTGAGTGTAACGAAGGCGATAATGGAACGAGACTTGGAAAA
>JXOV01026160.1:0-10692 GCA_001014945.1 Clogmia albipunctata
TTTTTTTTTACATAAATTCTTCTATTAATTTTGTCTTTGATATCGCGAATCTGTCGAGAAGTGATTCTCGTAAAGAAAAGCCGTATTACGTGTCTTATTTAATTTCTCCATTAAACAAATTGTTGCCTTCCTTCAAAGATATCATCATGCATCCTTTTTAGAGTTGTCTTCCTTTGGAAATTTATATTTGGTCATTTTATAATCTCAAAATATATATCAGAGTTTCTCCTGTTGAGTTTCCATTCAATTGTCTGAGTTTATTGGGAGAATTTTAGGCGAGATACCGTATTGAAGAAGAACCATCGACAAACACCCCGAGCTTTGCAGACAAACCACGAACAGAGTCCACTCGCTCGGAACAGTACGGAGCACCAGTGCTTAAAATGATCAGTGCAGAGTAGTTAAGGATTATCTTATTTAAATAATTAAGCTGAAAAGAATGCATTAGAACAATAAACCAATCAAGAAATTAAAATAAAGTCGTGAAATTGAGAATAGTTAAAAAGCTGAAATAAAACAATTCATTTCATTTATAAAAGGATATTAAAAAGAGAAGGGGGCATGTCCACCATTCAAATAGGCCACGTATGTAAATCCATCTGATGATTTGCCTCGGATTGAGTAATAATAGGGAAGAAATGAGTGCAGAATAAATCTGAAAATAGTTACATTGTAAAAAGTATAGTTTTACATTGTGATCTCTAAAACTCACCTTCTATTTTCATAAAACAAAATTGCATGCTTATTTGTGGTTAATACATGGAGAAAAATGGCCTTTACTTTAAATCGCTCAGCGGTTGTGAGATGATTGATTAGTGATTCCAAAAGCAACGATCCAATGCTGAAATAGATAATTGTTATTTTGTATATTTTATAATTATAGCATTTAAAGTGATAATTTTAGAAATATGTAATTAAATTTATATAAAGATGTATTTAAGTAAAATGAGCACCACTCGATTTTGTTCGACTCTTTTGCATGGAATTTGGACAGAATTTTAGAACGAAAACAAGTTGGTCTATTATCTCTCTGGGCAAAAGATAATGTGAAATAATCATTTTAAGAATCTGGAAAATATGTTCCATAAAATCAAAGTTCGACTTTTACAACATCAAACAGCACTTTCTGAAAATGTTTGAATTGTAACTTGAAGAATTTACCCATTCCTACGGTGTTTTTTGTGGACACCCAGCGACAAAATGTATGCAATTTCACAGTCTCGGCCTATTGACTCGGGCAAAATTCCTTTGTCTTCCCTGTTTAATTTGTTGTACGATTTGATTTCAGCTACTATTAGTCCTATGATCTGTAAATTATAGACAGCGGCCAGAGCGAAGAATCTGGAGCTGGAGGTGATGTCGTGGTACCTATAAAAGAGCATGAATTTAATCAGCATTTTATAAAATGTAATAAAAATACCCTATTACTCACCAGGACAGTGGATAATCGATTGGAAACCAGTCTTGGCATAGTGTTCTAACTTCGTTAAGGTCGTCTGGACAAAGGAATCGTAACTGGACATCAGCTGTAGACGACAGAGGACAATGGACTGCGCCTGGTCGCGTCTCTGAACAATTTCCATTGCCATCTAGAGCCTGAGTTGTTGTTGGACCATTAACTTGCCTGAAAAACAGAGGTCCGAGTAAATTAAATTGAATTCAATCAAAATTCAGCTCTTATTTAAATTGATTTTAATGAATTTTAATTACACTGATTCTCTTTGTTAACAAATGTTGTAAAAAATCGCCTTGTTGAGAATAATACGTACCAGGACACTTGAGCCATAGACGGACGCCTGTTGCTTCAACCCAGCCTTTCCAATTCAAAACATAAATTTTATCGAACGAACACTCTAAATAAACAAATCCCCATTTGTTTTCGTTTTTTCTATTAACAAAAAGTATGAATGTACAAATTATATATGTACCTCGAGAACGTGGTATAAGCATTATATGCAGTAAAAAAAATTCGCAACTTTTCTTCAAAACACCTTGAAAAATGGCGGCATTTTTAAATTATGAGGAAAATCGGAGGAAAACAGAATGAATTAATTCAACTTACCCCACCAAAAAACTGTCTCATTAAACTGATCAAACGGTCGCTCGCCTAGAGTTTACCTAGACCTAGAAGTTTTATAAATTTTAAAATACAAATTTTTGTCTAACGATTTAATAATAATAAAACATTTTATTATTATTATTATTATTATTATTATTATTATTATTATTATTATTTTATTGGGTTTAAAAACATATATTAATATAAGTAATAATCAGAGG
Source organism: Clogmia albipunctata (assembly GCA_001014945.1). NCBI lineage: Eukaryota > Metazoa > Arthropoda > Insecta > Diptera > Psychodidae > Clogmia > Clogmia albipunctata. The sequence continues at coordinate 2,281 of JXOV01026160.1, forward strand.
TCTTCCTCCAGGTAGACAAAATTTTTATCGAGAGGTGGTGGTGTGGACAGGTCTCTCCTCAAAAATAAATTATTTTAATTAGTTTCGTCGGTCGGTTCGCGTAGAAAATAATAGGCAAAATGTTAAGTTTACGTAACCCAAGAATCACGTTGATTTTTGCGATAAATCAAATCCTGTTCCTGTATTTGGATTACTCTTCTGCAGCTGACCAACCACGACACTCTCTAAATTGGGGTTAGTATCATCGGATTATTATGTGTTTCCAACGTGGCCGCGCAGGCAATTAATTAAAGTGAGAGTGGCTCTGCGAAAATCATTGAGCATAGCATAAAAATTTGCAAGTAGTTGGTGTGTAAATGAAATTCGGTGTTTGAAAAAGTCACGTAGACCACCAATATGTAATTGGTGGTAACGAACAAGCGGAGGAAGGGCAGGAGGAGTAGAATAATGCCTTTGGAAAAATACAACTTTAATTCCTCGTTCAGGGTTAGAGGAGAAATTCCAATTGTTTGTTTTTTAATTAAAATATTCCGTGCCATTGGTTAAGTAATAGATAGATTGGTAATCTATTTTCGGTGCGGTCGGTCACGTTATCTATCTCTCTGATCTTGAAAATATAATGTTGATGTAATTAATAAAAAGCAAATTGAATAGGAAAATATTCCAAACAATTTATATACAATTTATTCAAGTTTATCACCTTTCATTTTTCGGGCCACCAGGTCAATGTATTCACTTAATCAATAAACGAATATCGCAAATAGCAGAGAATAAATTAATTGACAGCCAGAGAGATGCTTAAAAGGTCATTTGTGAAAGACAGACAGTTACGTACATATGAGATGGAGAAAAAACAACACGAACGGACAATTGAACCTTTCACCGGAAAACCTTAGAGCATTCACTTCCACCTGGTGGACATACATATCTGATCAATATTTTATTATTATTATTCTGTTACTGTTGTTTTGATCGTGAAATCGATCTGACCGTGAAAAGTTCATAACCACAAATCTCTTGACCACAACTTTTTCGTCCCCTTTGCTTTATTACAGAATTCGGCGTTACTTTCGACACTCGCATTGTACTGTACGATAGGAATTGGACCGAAATAAGCTCGGTGGGGAACAAATTTCAATCTCTCTCTGCGATCGTTTACAACGAGATCGATGATCGAATTTATTTCAACGATAAAGATAATAATCAAACAAGTATCTTCGCGGTAACATTATCCCCCGATGACAACCATTTCACCCAGAAAGTTGTAAAGAATATGAAGAGCGAGGAAGATATTAGAGGAATTGCTTTTGATCCCGTGGGTCAGGATCTGTATTGGACCGACTCGAAAAATAAACGAATTTATAAGAAAAGCATCGCCTCTCAAGTGATCGACGATGCTCAGGTGCTCTTCCAGTTCGAGGATCAAAGTCCAGGGGCAATTGCCGTGGACATTTGTCGGCGCAAACTGTACTGGACAGCGTCTGGCTCGGGCACAAACACAATTGAAAGGGGATCACTTTCTGGAACCAAACACGAAGTGCTTATTAAAGATAATACAAATTATCTGGTCGCGATAGCTGTCGATCAATTCGAAGATCGTATGTATTGGATCGATAATCATAAGGGTGAACCTTTTTCTATAGAATCGGCCAGTTTGTTAGGCACAGACCGAAAGGTAGACTATCGTGGCTTAAACAATGTTCCCAAAGGCATGGCTGTCACACAGGACTCTATACTGTGGGTGGATTTCACCAACGATGCCGTGTATCGAATCAATAAAAAGCACGACGGGGACAGGGCCGAATCTTTAAAAAAATTTAACAAACCACCTCGAGGTATAGTGATTCGTTCAAGTCTCGTTGAAAACCATGGGGATGATGAAATGTGCAAAATTGCGGCGAAAATACTAAACCAAGCCGTGGTCAATTCCACCACCGAGCCTCAACCTAACATAGAAAAACCATTTAGACTCTGCCTGAATGGAGGATTTCCGGATAAAAACAACGATTTCTGTCACTGTCAATCGGGCTTTGAAGGCTCCAGCTGTGAGACCAAACTCTGCCATAATTATTGCCTCCACGGAGAATGCTTCCTCACCTCCACCGGCTACCCACAATGCCACTGCGAGCACGGATTCATCGGTGAGCGATGTGAAGTCAGCGTCTGTAGGGGATTCTGTCTCAACGGAGGACAATGTACTCTAGAGGAAAACGAACCGGTTTGCCAGTGTTCAGAGACCCACATCGGAAGACATTGTGAGCACGTTAAGGATCAGGAGGAACTATGCAGAATTTACTGTGATCAAGGCGAACAGTTTACGGAAGTGATCTGGAATTGGGAAGAACGTTGTCGGTGAGTTTAAATTTATTTCAATTGACACTAAAATTATTTTTAAAAAATCTAATTTTATATGAAATGGGAAAATTGCATCATTCATTATAGTAATATATTACGTATTTGCCCCATTTCTATAAATATGAGATAACATGACTATTAGCTTCACTATGCAAATTTTTACATTTAATCAATCTAGTAACTAATGTCGGTCAGTTGCAATCTATTTCCTAAGTCAGCATTTTGCCCATCGCATTTTCGGAATCTACAATGATATCCGTGATTTGATAGAAATTAGTTTTAAGTATATACTCCAGTAGATAGTGTCAATTAAAATCTGATTCGTAATGGTGATACGAGTACTTTTATCACTAATTTGTCTTCTGGAAAACAATAGCAATTCATCAAAAAAGAACTGATTTTGATTAATCAAAATTAAATCCAGTCTAAACTAGATTTATTATAGGTTTGCTAAATAAAAGCGCGCATTTAATCAAATTACTTTTAATAATGCAACTAATTAATTTTAACATTCAATTAAATTAATGACCATTATAATTTAATGATAAAAATTTCTCAAACGAACCATAAATTTTTCTCGAAAGATTTCGAAATATAAAAATATTACGTAAATTTTCACGGTCAAGTTGAAGATTTTTAAACATGAATTCACCAAATTGGCATTCCAATAAGTAAGTAAAATCTATTTAGGTTATAAAATAAAAAAATATAAAACAAAAATTATTCCACAATGAAGCTCTCATTTTGGTTAGCAGAGATAAACTTAATAAAAATAAGTACTATGCAAATTAATAACCACTGAAATTCAAATTAGTATTTGGAAATGTGAATCAAGACAAAAAGATTCGCTGTCGGACTTTGTCAGGTAATCACAAATTGCTTCTGACGTATTTCGAAACTCGATACCATGTGTGAACAAATTTACGTGCAAAGTGAGTGGTAAATTTGCGCATTTTAATCAGGTGGATTCAAAACTACCAAGAAATCTGGTTTTAACTTCGACTTAGTCATTTAGTTGAGGTATTTTTCGGGTCAAATCGTAAATAATAACAGAAAACCCCGATTTGTTTATTATTTCAATATATTATCTGTTCTGATACTGTTTTGTATAAGATTTTATCAAGTGGAAATCCCACTGATTTTATTTCATCTCAATTATTTTATTTGTAGATAATATTTACAAAATTAAATTAACTTCCTTAATAATACGAGTAATTATTAATTTAATTGTTTCGATTTTATTTATGGCCTTTTATTAATTCATTGTATTTTTTTCATATTTATAGTATACTTTCCAATTTATTTACCGATTAATATATTGATAACCTTTAGTCGTAACAAAATAATAAATTGCATATTTAATTTTTTTTTTTCAGATGTCCCAAGAATAACAACGATTCATCTCCCATCCAATCGGCTTCGGAATCGAATCAAAAATGCTTTGACGGGACAGAGGGGAGCGATTTCAAATACAAAATGATTTTTGCGACAATATTCTCGTCCTTATTAATTCTTCTAATAATCGTTATAATTGTTATGAAATGTTACAAACCGGCGAGGCCCAAGATCAAGAAGACTTTTGTGGTGAGGAAGAACGTAACACCCCTAACTAATAGGCCTACAACTGAACATTGTGAAATTACAATTGAAGATTGCTGTAACATGAACATTTGTGACACGGTGAGAAAATTTTTATTCATAAAAAATAATTATTTGTATTCCAATACAGTAGAAGTCGTTCAATAGAAACACTCCAGGATCATAATGATGTGTTTAAATTATTCAATTGATTTCTAATGTATTTATACTATATTTGATTCAATTATCCGTCATTCCATTAAGCGGCTACTACTATATCTTTAATAAAATCAGAATTATATTAGATTGAACATTGTAGAGCTTGTTTTGAAATCATCATTCAAATATGTATAGTGAAATAACATTATTAATACATATTTAATGTCTTGAATTTTAGCCTTGTTTCGATCCAAAGCTACTGGAAAAGGAAATATCGCAAAAGCAAAGATCCGGCAAACGAGGAGGAATGTCATGCAAGGACGACAAAAAGGAATTGCTCAACAACATGGTGGTGGATAGTAACGGCGACCTGTTTTGAAAGGGAAAAAGGGACTACATTACCAAATCACCAGTAAAGTGCCGCAGTCCTGCCAGCATCTTATTTATTTTGTCACTGTACAAACTCCATCAAAAATGAAATCCTCGCGAATAGACTTAGACAAGAGAAACTTAGAACTACAAATAATTACCAAGCAGACCTGAAGATGGCCGCTCGAGATTGCTCCAAGGGAAATCTCAAACCAGCAAGCATACTTATCTCCTTTGAGGTGTACAAGAGACTCTGATGGCAGCCTAAATCGGTTCATGTGCCTGTTTATCGTTACGATTACTTAATTTTTACGACGATTCAAAATCAGATCATTATGTAGTGAAAACATTTTAGTTTAGTTTAGGCTGTAAGAAGAACGGAAAAGATTGATAGTATAAATAGTAGTATAGTGTTAGTGGATAGTTTTAATATAGTTTCGTTTTACGGCGCCTTCTACCTAGGAAAGAACGCCTCGAATTTGTTTCTTCTATCTTTTTGTACATAACTGTATGTAAATGTGTATGCATGTAGAATTTACGAGAATCAAAGAGAAAACAGGCTGTGGAATATCCACATAAGAAATGTGATATTACAGACTAAAGCATGAATAAAGATCATTTTTCAGAAATGTGTCGATTATTATTTCATAACATTATCTAATAAAATTCCAAAGTGGTTTCGCATCGTCAGTATGTTTTTCAAAAATTAAATGCATGATAAGGTGGAGTTTTTCACATGCCTCGGCAGTATTACGAGCGCATTCCGTTTATCAGATAATAATTTGTTGTACAAAAAATGTGACCAATTGGAGCGCAATTTTCTGCGAATATATCAATTAAAAATTATGTTCAGAAGTTATATATTTTAATATAATTTCGGAATTTTGAAATGAATTTATTTCAATTTTATAATGAAATTTTATCCTACAGGGCAATAAATAATATATATTTTGATTTAAATTTATTGTTAATGAAACGACATCAATTTTAAGAAATAACAGCTTAAACCTTTTAATATATTATTAATGTATTCCTTAATATTATTAATGAAAACTATCACAATAAATCTCAAATTATAAAAAAAAGTATTTTTTCCGTTATAACCGAAACTTAATTTAAATACTTTTTGGCACAACGCGCCAAAATAATCTAAAAAATTCTTCTTCAAAATAATTGTCGTTGTCAGTTGGAATAAAAGAAAGTGTGATGGCGGCAACTGAAGAGAGCTTAGTGAAGGAGGAGGAACACATTTTCCTGACTACTAAGCTGGCAAATGTTAGTAAGAATCAAGATAAATGCGAGGATAGGGACGAGGAGTGTAAATTTGTGCTTCTGGACAATTCGGCGAATATCGTTGAGACTGTTGATCAGTCCATGGCGCAGGATTCTGAACTGATTGAGATATTGGAGGACAGATTTGAAGAAAAGGTAGATCTGGTCATGATTGACGAAAATGGATCCACTACAAATTATAAAATGAAGATAGTGGCGACAAACGCCGGCGGGAAGGCAGATGATCCTGACGTGGCCAAGAAAATTTCTATGCGACAGAATTCAACGAACAATAATGAGGCTACAGAAGTTAATAACAATAAGCCCCTGGTGATATCTCAGGTGAGAAAGAAAAAAATATTCTGTGACTCGGGTAGTGTCGGAAGACAGGCGACGATCATCATTGGGGAGACGCAAAATGTGTGCAAAATGGCTTCTACTTTACCTCCACAGACTAAGAAAAAGCGATCCGAAATTGACGATGGCACGATAAACATGATGTATTCTATTGAAAAGCCTGTGAATACCGGTGAAACAGAAACTATGCCCTCCAAAGTGGAAATAATAAAACATGCGCCCTCAAACGTACCCCTCCACCAGCTAATGAAGCAGTACAACAACTTTTCGGTCCAAGGAACTACTCATACTTTCAGTTTCGCGTTGGGTAGGCGTCCGGAACTTAAATTAGCTGTACTCGCCTTTTTGCATAGAAGCCAAATGGTAGGATTCCTGAAATTAGACTTTATAGCATTGTCAGTACGAACCCAATTGGAAATGGCTAATGTAGAAGTGGAGGCCGACGTTCATTTAACTATTTACGAAATGGTGAAAGAGTTGGCCTCGTCCAACCTGCCTATTCTCGAAAAACAACAGGATCAAGGTTCGGTATGTACCTTTTAATTAAAAAAATGTTTTGTTTTTCCCATTAAATCACTAATTCTAGATTTAAATTATGATAATTATAATTTATTTTTATTTCATTCAGAGTGACACTCTAATCGAACCGCAATACGTGAAATACAGAATAAATCGCCGTGTTTTTGATGCCGTATTTCCATCGGGTATCAATGGGGGGCTTATTATTCCGTTTGCCCCTTTCTATGGATGTCCGCGAGAATGCGGCATCACTACAAACGGGCCGTATAGCTGTTACACTATTATGCAGCATCTGTATACGAAGAGCGCCGGCATTAAAAAAAAGACCAGTACTCCTTTTACAGAATACGAAAAATGCGCTTTACTTGACTATATCCACCCGGGTGTTGCCACTAGGCTATTACACCTTTGGCGTATTTTGGAACCGGTGAGTTAATACTTTTCAAATTCAAATAATTTAAAAATAAAAATGGCTTTAATTGCAGAACCATTGCCTATATAAGTAATAACCATTAAATAACTTTTTAAATAGAAGTCGCATAAACGGTTTCTTAAGATTAGATTTTATTACTACATGAACAGTAAGAAGTGAATTGGAACTTAGGAATGGAGAAGTGGGGAGCGCCGTTGATAAAACTATTTAAAAAATGTAAAAAAGTTTACCTCCCCCAAACTTTGTATTCTATTAGAAGAACAGGAACAAAATTCGGTATGCATCTTAAATTATACGCCTTTTTAATTAGTGTTTTTTTACATTAAATTCTAGTTTTTATTATTATATTTAAAAAGAATTGTAATTCATAAAATTGTTTTATTTATATTTTCTTCCAGAGAGGCCTTTCAATAATACGGCACTTTTACACTAAATGCAACCCGTGTATTTTGACGGACTATGAAAAATGAATTTTATTTTTTTTTTCTCGACCGGCTATTAAAGCTTTGGCAGGTATTGGATAAGTTCGGTAAGTTCGTACTTTTTAACTTCTATTTTNATATTTTCTTCCAGAGAGGCCTTTCAATAATGCGGCACTTTTACACTAAATGCGACCCGTGTATTTTGACGGACTATGAAAAATGAATTTTATTTTTTTTTTCTCGACCGGCTATTAAAGCTTTGGCAGGTATTGGATAAGTTCGGTAAGTTCGTACTTTTTAACTTCTATTTTTAATAAACAAATGGTTTTAATTGCAGAAGAGCCGCATTTTTAATTAATAACCAGTAGTTTCACATTGTCGAATAAGGACCCATTTGAATTACAACTAGAAACTATTGAGTTGAGACAAAACAAGAGCCATTTGTAATTTAAATGATTTTACTCATTTAACTTTTATATTTGAATTCAACATACTGCCAATTATAAATATCCATTATTTAGAGCACATACAAAGTGATGTTGAATAATTTGCTCGGTTTCTGAAAATATTGTGAATTCACAAAAAAATGAATTGTAATAAATTATTATAATTTCCACATTGTTTTTTATTTTTTTTATTACTTTACAATTTAATTGTCAATTAAACAGAACTTTTGGTTTTGGATTGCTTTTGCACCACATCAGTCAATAGCAAATTGATCAAAACAAGTAATTGGCTTGAAGAAGATGTAACGGCGTTCGCGTTTTTTCATTTAAACTTTGTTTTAATGATGTGCTTACATGTTACTTGTACCACAAATATCTGCAGCATTCAGTATTTCAGTATAGGCTTATGGGCCGGTCCGGCCCTTTGCCTGTGTGATCATGTCCCTCCATTGATTTCTGTTGATGGCTGCTTCTTTCCAATTGTGTACTCCTAAAAGCCGAT
>JXOV01026194.1:0-44884 GCA_001014945.1 Clogmia albipunctata
TAAACTGATCCTTTACCTTACTAATTGTCTACAATGTCACGGTGGTGCAACAGTCCGGTGATAATTCATATGTATTTATATATATGAGTGAGGGCTATAACTCATTCATGGGTTGTTTGGTCCAATTNTATCTTTCAAAAATAAATTATAAAAACTAACACTAACTTCATTATAAACTGATCCTTTACCTTACTAATTGTCTACAATGTCACGGTGGTGCAACAGTCCGGTGATAATTCATATGTATTTATATATATGAGTGAGGGCTATAACTCATTCATGGGTTGTTTGGTCCAATTTTACATTACATTACATTAACAATTATTTATTAGGTACGGAGCCCTTGGTTCAGAAATCATTTTTATAACTACTCTTTTAAGGCAATAAATAGCCATTAATTAAAATTAAATAAAATTTTACTAAAACCAATACTCTTTATTCAGACTTATTAATCAATTATGATCAATCAAATTTATGGTCCAATTAATTTATGTATTAAATCTGAGCGTAATTATTTAAATACCTTTGATATTTAACTAATCATTGAATTGTGTTGATATTTAATTTTTATATCTCGAAAGTTTTATTATTTATTTTAGTTAATATATTAATATTATTCACATTGAGATTATCTTTAAACGTTACAAATTAAAAGCTAATATTATAATTATCTCGTAGTATCTTAATTCGCATTTATAATTATCAATCATTATGTTAAAAGCATTTTCTTTACAACCGATTTTTATTACGTTGCTTAATATTTTATTCCCATGGATACGATCTTAAGGACTTGTGTTTTATGCAATTCACAATTCGCGTGTAGCAGATCGATGGTTCGATAAGACCATAATGATCGTGGAACGATCACATAGAATTCCGGGATTTAATGAAATGAAAAGCGATTGATCGGCTATTAATCTTAGATCGATCGATCGATCAGTTTTATTTAATGACCACTATTACTTACCGTGTATTAAGATGTGGCGTTTGCAATTTCAAGATTGCGATTTGCGGTTGACTCTCGTTCAAATTGATTTTCTCATAAAAAGGGAAACCAACATTTTACTTATTGGTCGAAAGCGTTACTGATTGCAAATATCCAGACGCGATCGCAGTGTTCAAAGGCGCTTATAATGGTTGGCCTTTGACCTCCATTGCATGGATTCAATATCAAAACAAAACACAAAGCGTTTACCGAGAGTTGGGAACATCATCATCATCATGGAACAGCAGCATCCAACTCTTTGTAAATCGTTTTTCGTTCAAAGTCATCACGGGCACTATATCGGGTTCGGTTTTCTGTTTTGTTAGTCGCGGTCTATTTCATTTGAATATCAATGACTAGTCTCTGTGGTGCTTCGACTCTAGTAAATTAGACAACTAGACATGTTAAAGCGCGACTCATTTAAATATTGATTGTATTGCCTAAATATGGATTAAAATATTAATGTTTTTGGGAAAAACTCATTAAGAAATATATAAACATACAACGTAAATATTGCATAATGAATCATCTTTTCATTTTACTACATATCTGTTTGTGGGACAAACCTAAACTTGAATTTGACATTTTGCTGTAATAAAATGCAGCTATAAATGTTGGCAAATGTTAAGTACTTTCGGTCAGTTAAATGAGGCTTCATGATTTCGCTTTCAATTTCTATTATTTACTGAAGAAAATATTATATTTACATCTATATAAAAAAAGAAGGTCACACCTGTTTGCTCTGGGGTTTATTTTAACTGCACTTCTTCCATTCATTATTAGACTTGCAGAAGGCAATAAAATATACTTCACGACTAAAAATGTTATTGCATTTTAAAAGATAGGTATATAAATATATTACCAATATTAATTTTTTGTTATCTGGAAGTCTCTCTTATGCTATAAAATACTCTTCAACTATTCTTCTAGTATTTTTTTTTATTAAAAATAATAACATTCTATTAAACATAAATACCTAATCGTGATTGAAAAGAATACTTCTCCGTTTTTAAATCAAGACCATTAACTTTTCTTTTTCATTTCCCAAAGCAAATTAACCAAAATTACCATACTTCAAAGTGCGTGTTATGTTATCTTCAGATTTTTCGATACAATGTATTTGGAGAGGTCTTTAATACAAAAGCAAGAGATACCACCAAATGTTTATGGTTTACAGTAATTGATTCCATTTCCTCTTTGGACAAAACTCCAGATGACTGGCTTGTCTGCGGTTAGCGTCAATTGTCATAAATTGTATGATAAATTGTTATGGTTGAGGTTTTCCTTCAAGTGCCCGCATGTTTGGTCCATAAATATTAATTCGATGAATTAAAGAAAACATAAATTTCCATTGCGGGTGTCACACAGGAACTTGGGCAAGACTCTCTAAGCCCGCTCTGGCCGGACTCTTCCCCCGTCAAAACGCCGACAAATGGTTTGGAAAAAGAGAAGTACGATTCAATGAATTTCATTGAAGATGAAATCGATAGTCCAAAATTTATTCCATCTATTTATTACGACGCCTTATGATTGATTAGATTTTTATTTTAACCCATTCAAATTAGTGCCCTTAAATGCGACATGGACGTATCTGTGAGGAGCAAATAGCTGAAAAACACTTTCCTCGTAATTTATCTAATTGGGGTCCAAGTCGAGGCGTGCATAGAAACATGCCGCAGCATAATGCGAAGAAAGTGTCTTATTTACAAGCTCTCTTGATGACTGCACTCTCACACGATAATAAATCATCATCAGCATAACATATCTGTACAGTTGCTTAGTGGATACTGCTGATTCGTTCCGAATTAATTCCATTATTGATCTTCGATGGACGGGCAATTACGTACCTGCAAGAACTTCCTCTTTCAGCACCGTCAATTTATTAATTTGAACTCTACACACTCGATAAAATCACGGGTGGTCGTGATAACCGGTGAGATTAGCGATGGGAACTGGACAAACTTATTATGTAATTTAAGTGCATCCATTAAATAATAACTTTTATTTTAATGGCAGAAAATTGAAATTGGTCCTTTCCATCATAGGTTTCTTTTAAATCTCATGAACCATCGAAATGTATGTTGGATATAACTATTTTGACTATTTTGAGTTAACTGTATTAAACTATGGAATAAATAAGTGCCATGAAATCGATTACATTGGAAGGCAATTGACTGAAACCGGCGTGGTGATCATATATCTCCACAAACAGACAGACAAACTTGGCGACAATGAGACAAATTAATCATAGATTTCTTATCGGGTTCGTTTAATCTGATTTATTTCGATTTCTGATCTATTTTAATGGAAAACAAATGTTCATGACGATCTTAATATATGAGTCTCTTTGTCGCCCACAATTTACATGTTGAGGCCCTCGTTTGAAGTGGCCAGCCACAGACGGGGCAATTTGATCGAACCAGAACATGGGTTTATTATCGATCGTGCGTGCTCATTTTTTGCATACAAAACATGGATCGCAATCAAACAAGTTCCATTCAGTTTGCCCGATTCGTTATGTGAACACATACCGCAAGTCCATTTATGTTCCTCCGTCCAGTGAGATCAACTCTCAGCTCGGATCATAATTTGTCAATCACAGGCCAGTGGGTGGTAGATGAGGCTGAATTGCAGTTTCTGCATATCTTCGATTTTTATTAGCAGTTAACCTGTTAGAAATGACACAGAAAATTATTGAAATTAATGGCCAAAGCATAAAATTCTTGCACCTAAGCGAGCTGGGCTGTCAATAAAGCTGTAGTCCGGAGAAATGCACCAGACACTAATATCTGTCGGCCTGGCTGCGATTGTTTATGGTAGAAATGGCAAAGATCCATGTTTGATCATGGTAGTGATCGACATTTCAGCGCGATCGATACATCAACGCCTTAAATGACTGCTACTCATTCGCCGAATCATTACTATGCAATCATTTGCTTGGATGCACTTTGCATTGGGAAAAAGCTAATTAAAAAGCCAATTAGAAAAATAGAAAAACGGTAAACTTTCTCTAAATTTGTGAAAGAATTCTAATTAATTGCTGAATCAAATAAGTCAAGTCAACATCTTCTGCACTCCTTATAGCCTGATGTCTTTAATATTGCCATTGGCACTGCATGAATTAGTATTCACAACGGTCGAAAATCGAATCGACCTCTTTGAAGCGTGTTTATTGTTTATGCTAATTTCTGCAAAATGCAGTAATACTTTATGCAGACGACATCAGAGACAGTGTGAGAATAGACAAATAGGCGATTCTCCTCTTTGAACTTTGTGTTTGATTAATCAGTCTGCTGTAATAACTTCCTTGGTCTCTCTTCATAAGCGATTACATTTGTTTCCCTCCACCATATGACTTTTGCCACAACAAAGATCAGTTTCATCAAGCCCGATGATTGATGGGTCGCATAAATGATTCCTGGAAATTTCACTAGCACTGCTGATTCAACCTTTCATTGCATTATTGGTTTAGTGGCGAAATTAGCCCAGCGTATCGGGTTTAAATTGGCCATAAATTTCCTTCATTAAACCATTCGCACTAGTCATAAGTTTGGCCGGACGGACGGACGCCGCGCCATTCATTCAAACTGGCAAGAAACTCAAATAGTGAGTAAGGGAATTGCAAATGAAACGAATGAATTTATTGACCGGTCACACCTCTGGTGTACTTCAACTCCACGATCGGAATTCCATTAATTAATGCACAACTGCTTTGGTGGCAACGTACAGAAACCGTACTAGTTCTTTGTCTCCCAGCTTCACCATACATAGTCCTCGTCCAAATGGCGGTAAATCATCAAATCTGCATCAGGTCATCGAGTCGTAAAACACCTAAAAGCAAACACGAAGGGTTGGTTTGAGTGACTTTTCTTATTAAAATCGTGACTGCAAATCTCTTGAGTCGTTGCTTTTTAATTCCCTTTTTTAATGTTTCAACATCGATCATAACAATCACATGTGTGTGCAATTTTGCAGAAATAAAACAAAAAACCGCAACTCTAAAATAATGATTTTAAATGTTAATGCGTAAGAAATTCAGAATCATGCTTTTCGATTATTACAGCCGGTAACAAGTACAAATTACCGAAATCGGTACATCAATAATTACAGTTCCACGTAATAATGATACAGACGTGTCTGCTCAATTTAGAATCCATGGGATTTGCGTGTAGAGAAATGTGCTCGGATGTCGCCCGAGCCGATGCCAATGACCAGCCATTTTGCCAATTGAATAATCGGGAGGCGCTAATAAATTGTCATCGGGTTTGAAAGTTGCCGACGACGACGACGCCGATTTGTTTGCAATTTCTGTTTTGTTTACGAAAATTGCCAATATCATTTAGAGATCGAATAGACGATTGCCCAGAGCCAGTAGACCGGTAGACGTGACAAATTAAACAATCAACTTGAATTATGTTTCCCAGTTACTACAGGTGACTCGTCCAATTAACACCGCACAGGCATTCAGATACCAATTATGTGGTTTATGGTGTGAATTTTGAGGCAGTTATTCTCGATGCAAGTTGGGGATTCGCAAATTGAATTCGTGCTGGATCGCCTAGTGTGGCGCAAAGCATAATTGTCTTTCCCATGATAATTGCGAAGAACGATAATCGTGAATCATCGATAATAGGAAAAACAATCAATGAATGGTAAATTTATCAATGACAGTGGATCACACAGACTGGATGAGAGAGAGAGAGAGAAAGAACGCGCGCGCACCAACAAACAACCAGTGAACAAGACAAGAGGCATCATCGTCGTCGTCGGGCGCTGCTTTATCAGCTATTCTGAAGAGGTCTCATTGCTGTAACTGTTTGTCTCTCATTTTCATTTGTATTATTTCTCACTGGATAGGTTTCCGTGTTTTGTGATAGTTTTCTTCAACTCGTTGCTCACCTCGACACTTTTCAGGCATTTCCATTCAAATGGTAATTCGTGTTTGTGTTTCTCGGTTGTTATCTTGAAATGTCTCAAAATGTTGTTACGCAATCCAATTGTCAGTGGCGGCAAAAGTCGCGCCAGCTCTAAGCCCTATTCAATTCAGCTCTCTTTCTCTTGACGGATTTCTCTAATTTGTCAAAATATCCACATACAGCATCTCAAGAAACGATCGGACGGACAATCGGGCAGACGGCGATCATTTCCTTCCGAGTCCGAGTCCACCGCCACAATGTTATCACTGATACCTCTTGCCATTGTTGCTGTGTGGGGCCAACACCGCCGTATGTCCGACTGATAAAAGACGAAATTAATTTGCAATTTCGGAGCCGTGTCAGTGACCTGTCTAATTTGCAATTTCTTCCATTCTTCTCTTATTCAAGCCACCGCGCTGCCGTTCGGATCACGGATCATAAATGCTAATTCCGCCGAAGCTCGCCACGGTTTATTGTTGCTAATTAGCTTTCGTCTGTCAGTCATCGAGCTTATTCTGTGGGTATGTGGAGTGAGACTGAAGAGGTAAATAAACAGATAAACCTCTCTCTGGGAACACACCGATTCCATGTACCATGGCAGAAGATCGCGTAGACTGATCTTAATCTATGACTCAATCCGGTGAAACCGCAAAAAAGTCATAGAGTCCTAGACATTTCTGTCCAAATTTATCTCCCAACAATGGCTTTGTTCGTTGTTGCAGGTATCGATCATTTTGACTACTAAATGGTGAAACACTCCATTTGAGTCACCCCGAACTTTATACACTGAATATGGACTATCTGATCCAGATCCGAGCATGTGGTTCAAATTAAACTGAATAAAGAAATTAATTGTTTGTAAACCGCACATTCATCAACTGGTGATTACAACAACGCCGAAACCTGAGCCTCGGCTGTAATTGGAAGGGACCGCCCTAATTACTTGGATGGGAACGTACAAAGGGCAAGGAATTGTTCCAGCATATGGATGGATGTGCCTGGCTCGGTCCAATTGCGGAAAAGGGGTTTGTCGCAATTTGAATTCGGGGAATATTCATGTATTCAAATTTAAATGGACTCTCTCTGGCACAATGACATTGATGACTCTATGTAGAAGATGACAGTGTTATAATCCCGCTCCCTTTTGTTCTTTTTTTTATGACGCAGAAGATATGTATGTATGTTATTTAAAAAATTGTGTATATCGAGTTCAAAACGAGAGAATTAGATTTGAATAAATATTTAAATTAATTTGTTAAGCAAATAGGGTTAATGCACTTATCAGAGTGGTCCCCGGGGACGGGATTGAGTAACCTTAGCTGGCACACATTCCACTCTTTGGTCGCTCCCGTTCACCGTTCTTCTTGTCTGGTGGTGTGACTTGACTCGAGATTGGCACCTCTCACAGTTGTTTAATTTTAGTCTGATGGAATATTATTTTAGCCGATCAACAGCCAGAGATTATCCGTAAGCCTAACAAGTTGCTCAATTTTTTCGATCGTCATTGTTCCAGTACTTGGGCTTTTTTCCCAATAACTTTATTGCTGGATGTGTGTTTGTTTTCATTTTTACTCTCTCGCCTGGACAAAAAAAGGTTTTTGTTATCATAAAGTTAATCTATGTATACATAAATAACACTTCATGTACCATTCTAAGAAGAGTGTAAGAATATTTAAGCAAACATTCATAATCTCTGGCCTTAAAACACTTAAACACAGAAAGGGGGCTGCATTCAGTGCAGTGTACGAGTATATTGTAATTTATATATTCTGTGTAGACTTCTTGCTGGGCTTTCGATGTGAGGCGTAAGAATTTCGTTCCGGGAGCGATGAATAGTTATAAAATAATGGCGAATTTCCACAACAAATGGCCAGAGACGACGACTGCGAGATGATATTGTACATATTTTGGTCTGAGCTCTGGCAGTCGATTATGAAATAAAGGTTTAGAATGGATATAAAAATGCATGCGGCTGATAGAAGGAGAAGTAATGAATTCAGGTTACGACTGCCGTAAATATTGTGACACAAAAAGGCCCTGGTTAGAAGCTGGATGCAGAGCATTTGCAAACACAACAAATAGCGACAAACCGATATCCACTGTTTGATCTCGAAACAGCTCTCGCTTTAAAAGGGTTCGTGGCCGACTCTTGTGAATCTGGAATAATTGATCCGAGGTCTCTACGGTATATACCCTAATAGGTGACTCACCTTGTTTGTTTATTATTTTATTAGAATTTGTTGGCGATCCAAAATAAAAGGAATAAAATGGTCTTGCAGAAAGCAAACAAAGTGTCACGACGATATTAGATCAAAAGCGAAATCGGAACTATACTAAACAATAATATTCCTGGCTCGATTGCGAATTTACTCACTCTTTGTCCGGAGAGGTACACAACTCACACACAGAGCGCAGCAAGACAGGGATCTCTTTGAAGGAGCAGCGCAAATGAAAAAAATAAAACACAATACCCATTTGTTTACGCGACTTGACTTTACATTTCGCTTTTATAAAAAAATCTATTGACGACCAAAGAATTTGCAAATTGTGGCAGTCAGAAACTGATGTTGAGTGTAATATTCCTAGTTTCTCCGAGTAATCGCCATTCCTTTGTCACAAAACGGCTGTAGACCTATGGAGACCGTATTGCGCTTAGATGGAATGCGCAAATGTGTGGCGGTAGACAAATAATAATGGATTCTATAGCTGGTAATAAAAAGAGTAAACATACATATAGGCAGTATTCCATAACTAATGAGAAATCGATGGCATGACAAAGAACTCGGAGTCTTCTCATTGAACGACAGGAAACCGTGGTGAATTTCTGTCAAAGGGGCAGCAAACCTATAGCCAGAGAAAGAGAGAGAGAGTAAAGACAGTTGTATTGATTCGATTGGAATTACGCAAAAAATGTAATTTCATTTGTGAAACAGACATTCTCAAATCATCAGACTCAAATTGGCTGGCCCCATTCGCGGATAGAGATAGAAAATTCCACTTGCATATGAGGCAAACGATCTCGATAGTGCGTAGGAGAGGCGGCTATGAATTAGACACCAAAACAGCCTGTTTTGTATTACGTATTAATAATAGCGAATCAAACTATCTCTTTTCCTCTCAATTAACCATACTTGAATTAGTATGCACTTATTATGAAATGGCAATAAAATGGGAATTTTTAATTAATTTGATTATTTGTGAATGATCATTATGTTGTAAAAATGATCATAAAACCGACTTGATTGTGAAAATGGAAAAAGGGACCATTAAAAGTGGGTTCCAATACTTTGTTATAATTGACAATAATTCGGACGTCGGAAGGGCAATAAATCAGTAACAGTGATGTCTCGATGGTCAATGATTAGTGCAGCAGTAAATTAAACGGAAAACATGATTTTGAGTATCTGATTCATGGAATCGAATTTTGTGTGTCAAGCAGATGATATATCAAGCAGAACCAATAATAATTGAAGCTTAGCATTTGTGTCTCTTATGCGAAGCATGTGCAGCAAAGTGGCTCTCCTCCAACAAATTGCCCTCTACAGATTTTTTTTCTTGCTCAAACGAGTGCCATAAAAGTTGTCCGGTAAAATGTTTGAGGAAAGTTCATCGTGCTTTTACGACAACCGGCCAAATTATTATCACCTCCGATGTATGGAAAAGTCATCGGCAATCACACACCGTTGCCTTTTCTGCATTTTCGTTCAGTCTAGCTCCCAAAATCTTGCATTCTAATGACTCCATATAGTAGTTTAATGTGCTTTTTATCAGCCTATTGCCACATATTCATGCGAGAATTTTTTTCTCCATACAGATAGACATATGTAGTGGAAACATTTTTATTGCTGACAATAACTCAAAGTGTCAAAGCGTGTCTAACTTAATTCTTCATGGATCAAAAGTCGCTCTGCATCTCGGTGTCTGCGCGTTCGATCCATTCAGTGGTGTTATCGAAGAAATTTGAAAATGCTCAAGTGGATTCTAAAATCCAATAATACCTAATCTCCCAAAGGTAGAGACTTTAGATTAAGACTAATTTGTGGAATTGGGTCAGATATTTTTTTTATGATTCTGTATATGTTTCTTGGTTAAAATCTCTATTTCATCACATCGCGATATGGATGTATTTGCAATTACTATTTACAAATATGGGACACATTTTATTTCCACAGATCGAATAACACGACCGTTTTTGCACTCGACTGAATTATGCCAATTGCTATATATTTGTTGTTTTGTATTGGCTCATATTGTCCAAGAATCATGATCACTCTTTTCTTGGTAAATAATTAGCACAGTATTCTGAATAATTTATCGATTACAAGTATCGAATTAAACGAAATAAAATGCCCAACGGGATAATAAAATTCAAATATTAGAAATGTAGAATAATTTTATGGTAAAAATATAAAAAATCCAAATTAAATTATTTTAAATAATTAATTAAATTAAACTAAGTAAGTTTAACTTTAATTCTTCTCCGAATCGAATTATAAGGGCTATAAATTTGGTTGGTGGTGTGTAATGGCTCTCTTGCAAGTTGCAACCCTCCCAAACAAACCACCACTCTGCATGAATGAAAAGCCTCTTCGGCGATGGTAAATAAAACCAAATGAATAGCGGCCACAGCAATAATAATATCACCAATTATTAGTGGTGGTAGAGTAACATGTATTATAGTGGAAGAACAACATGCTCTGAACAAAACGAAATGAATGAAGTTCAACTCAAGCCATGGTGAGCGAACGAATGAGCGATCCAAGAGAGCAAAGTTGTGGTGGAAAAAATTATTCCGTTTTTAGAGATCGAGCGCGGAAGACGTGAGTTGTCCGTTACGAAAAGTTCAAAATCAGTTATTTGCATTTTAATTGTGTCTTTTAGTGCAATTTGAGGATAATTCCATTGATATTTTTAATGTGTGTGTAGCAAATTAGTGTGCTCGAGTGATGATATTATTGATTAGCAATCAATTGTTTTTGACACATAATAACCACAGGGAGTCAATTACTTGAACTCTGGGCCATATTGTTCAGGCGATTGCAGGAAATTTGTTTTGTTTTTCCATAAATCAAGTGAGAGTGAGTTTTCCTTATTACATGCTACTTATATTGGTGATGAAAAGTGAAGTCTAATTATAGCCAAAAAGTAATACAGTTCTGTACGGAAAGTTGTGCTATGGGAATATATTCTTCCGTTTTGGCAAGTGTCGGTGCTCTTTCAGTGTATAGTTGTTGCCAAACCGTGTTCTGAGTTGATGCGAATTTGTGATTCTTTGAAGGAGTAAAACCCGAGGTGCGGTGCGCTGTTAGTTTTTGCCATTTATCTTTGAAAGTGTTTCTGGGCCGGTTCCAAAACTCGGTTCATCAAGTGTAATCAATCGGTGAGTCAGAATCAGCCAGTTGAGTTTTTTGTACTTCCATAATGAAAATTAAACTACGAACAATAAAAATTTAACCTTGCACGAGGTTATTTACATTTCCTAAATTACCTGGCGACCGACAAGCGGTTGACTTTTGGGGTCAACTGTTTGGTGTCGTCTTGCTTTCATTCACCACGTCCATCCAATATACCCACCACTAGTTGGCCATTAAAGTGGCTTGCTGGCAGAACCGTAACCTAATGTATAACGTGTGATCACATCAAAGAGACCAGAAACACGCCGAGGTTCCGATACCTCCTCCGTTAGTGATGAATTGAATGGAGGCTGTGTCTCGAGAATAAAATTAAAAGTGACACGGTTTCAGTCATTTGCTTGCCGAAAATATCGAAAATATCGTATTTCTAAATGATAGAGAGACTGACTGGTGTATTGTAATACCTACCATGGGAAGAACGTTTACTTTCATCCACATTTACTTTCTTCCATTAAGAATCCGAAATGTTGACTTTGTTGGGAATGAATTTCGATTTCGACCATTTCTCCATCTCACTACATTTTGACGAGAAAACTGTTCTTTTAATTTACTAGAGCACTGGAAGACAGACAGTTTCTTCATCTTATTGCCAGTTACAAAAAGTGTGCCGTGGTCTGGATTGCTATGAGTCAAACGGCGAAATGAAAAACAAACTTATGTAAGATTTCAGTTTCAATAGATCGATCACCCCGAGATCAAGACCGATCAATTGCTTGATTTGGGATGTTGAAATTGCACATAGAAATCATTTTTGGAAAAACAGTGTCATTAATCCATAAATCAGAGCTCGCGATTGTCATCATCAATTGATCCTCAAGTCCATTCCAATTGCTCTTTATTGTTTGTCCGAATTACGTATCTAATGGAAAGAGCAACAAGTCTTGGGCGATATGCCCGCTGCAATCTATCAAGTGGAACAATCTCGGCTGAATGCAATAAATTAATAAACATATAAATTTGTAAATAATAGAATTTAAAATTGATAATAAATCGTGCGTAGTCTCCCCGAGGGCTCTTCAACCTGGTGAACGAGTCGACTTTGTGTGGCTCCACAACAGCACCAACAACAAATCAAATTGAATTGTTTCCATTTGAAAACTCACCTTAGTGTCTATATTATCTCTGTGAAAATCCAACTTTTCCATGTGTCCATTCTGTGCATGTGTGTTTGTGTGAAACGTCCGACGACTGCTTTTTATCTGGACAGATAAAATCGCCTGTTGCTGATTGAATTACATCCATATTACAAATGCTCGCATTAAGGTCTCTGGCTCTCTGATTTTCCGACAACAGCGCCGCCGCAGAAGAAAGTGATCTTAATTTATTGACAGATCTTGCCTATTATTATATTGTTGCAGTCATAATAAAATTATGATGCCTTTCTGTTCAAAACAGGATTTGATTCCCATTACACGATCTATCCATCATCTGGGGGATAGGCAGCGAAAGGAAGGGCCACACAGAGTCAATGGCCATCAGCAGACACACTGCTTCTCAGCTACGAAATTCCATGAATGAAATGAAAAGTACAGGGTCAAACTGATAAGGAAATCTATCATTAATGATGCATTGAGGGCGGACCACAGTTTACGATGAAGCGCAATAATCAAATGCTGTTGATGTTCCAACAGCAATTAATTGAAATGACAGTCCGGTTCACCTTCGCCTAGTATGTATTATGAGGAATGCAGCACCACATGTAATTTAATTTTCATTTCAATACCCAGCAATTTGAAGTTTGTCGATCTTGATCTTGGTGCACAGATTCGTTTTCATTTTCATCCATGCCTTTGTCTGGTCCATTCAATTTCTAATAGCTCTGGATCATAATTACTATGGCTGGCCCAACTACAATATTTGACTGGTGGACTTGCCCTTTCTGTCATCTCGACAACCAACAGACCCTTTGTGTAATTTCTCCAGGTTTAACACGCGTTGATCAACACTAATTGATAAACCCACGGCTCTCCTGTAACTTTCGTCTTCAACTTAAATACAATACTGTGCCATTGATGGCAAAAAAGGGTCGATCCCCATTGCGTGGCAGTGACTTATTCAAAACGACTTGCGATCCGACAGATAAGATCCACGCATCTCCAGTCGAAGCGGTTTTAATAAGTCAACCATTTATCGGAAACACTTGATCGGGTCGTACTTTGATTCTGCGCGCATCAAGAAAGAAAGTGCTGGGCGGTCAGTGGAGCCCATAATTTAACGAGCAGCCACGAAAGAAATGAAAATCCCTGAAAGTTGGTCATATACTCAAAGGCCATTTCTCATGCGTCTTTCTAGTCGTATAACAAGTAGCTTCACAGTTTTATGTCTCTCTTGAATAGGCTTTGTTTCAGCGCTTTGCTGGCCATTGTCGCCCGACCAATGCCTAGGCTCATTGGTCGGGCGACAATGGGGAAGTGAAATGTGTTGTGGGACGTCTATGTAAAATCAGATTAATCTTTCGATGTTTCAATCTTTATGACTCTATTTCAAGACAGCTCACAAGGAAATTATGCTAATAAATTAAGTGAAATTATTTCTTTTTATTAACAATAATTCAATAATTTATTACCTGAACATGTCTTTAATATCTCTTTTATTGCACCTCTGTTGGGCCATCCTTTAACCACGGGGATGTGCCAAGTGATTTATGTTGTTTGGTCAGATAATGATTTCTGAGATGATTAGAGTTACTATTTTTTCGACAACTATCTCTTCTGCTTGACACTTTTACGAACAGAATTTGCATCTAAACAAATTGATTTATCTTGTTTTCACTACAAATTGGCATAACCTGAGCCTGGTTGTAATTCTCTAATTTTGTACCTGCTTATGGTTGGTTATGTGACTGATTCGCAACGTTTCCTGCATATAAAGTAAAAGTTGTTGCATTTTGAATTAATGGATTCGGAGGAATTAACACAAAAAAAGCTTTAGAATACTAACCCTGGATCAGAAAGCTAAAATTAAAATTCACTGCAAGTGATGGAACCACTGAAAGATGACTGGGAGGTAATAAATTCGTATACGTTGGTTGTTAAATCGGAATCCATAAAACTGGAAACTTAACGAATGCATGGATTTTTATTTTTTCCGTTTACATTGATTCGGTCCCCACGTTAATCGAAATACATCTAATACGGATTTGGATTTGGTCTTTGCGATAACGGGGGCCACTGCCTAATAAGAATGCCAGTCAGAATGGGCTACCATATCTTTCGAAAGAGCACATTTAGCCCACCCATTCATTACTCAGTAACAAAATGTGTTCTCACGATTTTCACCTAATATCAAAAGGCAATCACTTGGTTATCAGTCTGACTAGAGCTTAGTCTGGCCTGGCAGAGAAAGAGACTATGTCTTGCAGATTATATTGCATTCATATGGCACCCGCGATGACTCCAGACCACCACGAAACGCGGAAATCGATCCCGCTTTTGGCATTTACCATGCAAATCACAATGAGAGCTGTGTACTATATATTGTACCCTGCAAAATCAGATCAACTGCATCACGGCTGTAAGGGGGCTACAAAACACTCGGATTCTATTCTATCTTTAATAACATCTTGTGGAGTTCTAATCGAACCCCGTTTTTTAAGTTCTTACTTGATGGACGGACTATAAATGCATAAAATGATCCACCTCAAGCAAAATTTACGATATTAAGCTGCAAAAATACACAACAGGACAGCGTTGGAGACCTACCTAATGAAGGCGGTCTTTGTATTGTCAGAGGACGATGCCTTTTAAACTTTTCCTTGTAGCATACGATGTGGTTTTCGCGCTCAACCCGCTCCACTGCAGTTATCAACTTGAATCTCGGAATGTTTTTGCCAGTTTCTGCTGCTGCTGTTCTATAGATACAGAAACAGACACTGGTAGTAGTAGTGGCTTCAGTTTATTGCTCCAATTTTTCTACCCCAACAAACGACCGGTGCAGAAAAGAAGAGAAAGAAAAGTGCAAAACTTCTGTTCGCCGTTCTGCAACGTGTATTATGACTCAATATCATGCAATTACTACGGCATGTAGTATATTTTGGGTGGATTTGAATGCTGTTGTCGTGGAGTGAATTCACCAAATACCGTACTCATTGTGGCGAAAAGAAAAACGGGTCGTGGTGGTGCAAATTTTGAAATAAAAAGCAGCTGCAACAAAGTTTCCTAATTTTGAGCGGTAAAATTATGGCCGATGAAGGAGTGTAATTAATAGAAAAACTTGTGGGGAGCAGCACTTCACCACTGGCCCTCCCCCAACTTGGCGCCACATTAACGTCTCGACAATTCGCAATAACTTCCAATTAAGCGCGGTTACTGTGCCAATTCCCAGCCGTAAATGCTGATGATGACTTTGTCAATAGAATATAATTCAGTTTGATCTATTTGGTTCGTGATTTGCAAAAAACACAGTTTATTGTTTTCGCCAATGTTGGCGCCCAAAGATCAAAGGTAATAAATTCCGAGGCACAGAATGTTATGGTTTTTTAAACAGATTTGTAGCGCTGAAGTGAATCAATTTGTGCAACATTGAGGAAGATGTAACAAACCATTTAACATTGGTGCTAGTCGGTTGGCGAGCGAGATGAGACGATAATTGCAAAATTAATTAATGAAATGTTCGATTGGTAATTCAATTAAAGTTGGCACAAAGCGAGCTGCTCACCCACTATACCATTCAATTAGTATGTTGGTCTGTTTTTTCTGCTTGGTCTGCACACTGCAATGATGATTATTATGTATGTAAAATCGAATCACAAAGTCTCGCAAGTGTTAAATAAGCAATTAATGGAGTGAAATGGATAGAGATACATAAATAGATTTGCGATCGTCGTGTTTAGCACTTTTGCGCATACTCGCTCCTTTATGTAAGATTGTTCAAGTATGATAGGTAGAAAATTCCATCGACCAGAGCAGTGTCCACGAGCTATTATCTCGACTCCTTGATCCTCTATTATGTAAGGGCTCTGTGTTCCAAGAATATAAAAAAACAACATATAAAACTATGCAAAGCCTCAACCATGGCTGTAAAAAAGATTCCATTATTAATTGAACTGGTTAGCAGTGTTTCTTTGGAATGGAACTGATGACAATCGCCAGAAGAGTAATATTGCTTCCTCTGGCTACTTTGCTGCACAGTGCATTAAAATTATAATTAGGAATCAATAATCCCGAGTACTTGATGATTGCGAATCAAATAGAAACTGCATTAAAGATAGACAGAGGAAGAAATGGGTATTCAATTTCTATAAACCATCACAATCGTTTGTGCAAATATGGTAAAAAGATCGCAACGGCAAACAGTTATCGGCTTTGTTATTAATGACCATTTCTAATTGATATGGGGATACATTTCGACCAGAGTGATCTCATGTCGGCCGATGGTAAGGTCTCTTTCACGACGAAAACAGCTCGCGATCTGAACGAAGAAAGGCAAAATAGCCCGGAATGGGAAATGGATCACAAAAGATAATGAAGATCGATAACGTTTAATAAACAAATTGCCTCAATTAAAATAATATAAATACAATTGTAGTTTGCGGGCCGGCAAACAAGCAGATGGTGGTGGTCTTGTTCCATGATCTCTGGCTGTTGGCAAATGTACCGAAACACAAAGGCTCTCTCACGCTGTATAGCCGCGAAACTTATCGCAATTCAAAAGAATTGCTAATTGGATATTGAACTGTAGCAACAATGAGTCTATTTTGCTAATTTCTTTGCCGCCTTCTCAACTCCCTGGTATTCATTTGCGATTACGACGAGCCCAGTCTCTGCTGTCCTGTTGAAATGGAGCCCGAGCAAAAAGTCGCAAAAGTTGTGCTCAGCTCACACAAACTCCCTTCGAAGTTATCTAATTCATGTGTCAACCAGTATTTTGCGCGCAATTTGCATAACCGCCACGTTTATTTAATTAAAATGAAATGAAGTTTTCGTTTTATTTTTTGTGCCATTAATTCACACACAGCTAATCTTTGGATTTTCTTTGGACGTCGCTTAATGAAGGTTTTTATTTTACGATTTCCCCGAGAACACATACTTCTCCAAGAGATTACACAAAATAGTATTGGCACATATGATTTCTTTTTGCATTTACAGCATGTTTAAGAATGTTAAAGATCTTTACAAATTGATACTGCCAGTCATATTACACAAATTCTTGTACTTATGATGAACCTCTTTCACCAATACTCTTGTTTAACAGGAGGCAGTTGCGTAAAATTAGGACTTGAATTTATCAATGGAATAATCATAAGATAATTTTCATTCGCTTTCGAAATATGAAACCCACTCATAATTGAACAAACCTCTTTGAAAATTGAGATTAATCCATTCTTCATGGATGATCCGTTCAAGCTAGAGTATCTCTCGGCATAATTTTACTCAAGAACTTTCTTTCATTTCTGGTAAATTATACAAACACTATTCTAACTCAGCTATGGATCGGTCTTTGTCACTGTTCTTTGTTGAATCAGTAGACAATGGGTATCACTTTCTTAATTCGTCATAATGATGTTAAATTTTACGAGTTCATTTCAGTAACACTTGACCTGGCGATGAACCATATGATTCAGCGAGAATTCAAAGAAACCTCCGCTTGGGCTGGGCTGCGGAAAATATTATTCTAAAATTCCAGTAATCATTTCTCACACAAATTGTTCAAATAAAAATGCACAAGTTGATTCCTAGCTATAGAATACAATATACGAGTATTATATACCCAATCAGTTGTCTGTCTTCTTATTGTTAGTTCTGCATCACACGTTGTTTTTTAATCAGCTGATGGTTATTGCATTCTTCTTCTATATTTCACCATTTGACATTTAAGCTATCCGGTGTGGTTCTTTTAACGATCGATTTGTTCGAGTCAAATGCTTCTGCAGAAAACTATCGTTCTTACAAATTTCATTTAATTGCATATGTCTGTGACAAGTATTTTTAAAGCTGACGGCGGCATCTCTTTAATTAAAGTCAATCCTCAGAATGCCTTACTGAAAAATCGTCTTGAAAATCGGATATTTTGCGCGTATCTTTATATTCATTTCAATAATTCGATCTAATATTTTTATTGCTTTTTCTCGTTACAGGTAAGCTAATTCTCATCAAGTAATCCAGTTGATGGTCTAAAGTCCTGCTGAATGTGGAAATTTGTCAGGTATTAGGTTAACATTGCAAATTGTCAACCGATTTCAAATGAAATATTACCAACTTTGTACAAAACGACTTGGATCTGATGAGATCCGTAAATGGCACTGGGAGAGATTAAAGTCCGTTCCCAGGTATCCAACATATCGCAAAAGTACCGTTTTAATTTTATTACCCTGTCCAGATGGCGACAAATAGATCTTATTTAGCACACCTTTACGAAGGAATGTGTACCGTGCTTCGTAGGGCGACACACCATAGCACACAGTTCAACACTATTTAGCCAAGAGACCCACTGACCAGGAGAAGTGGACCAAATGAAGATAAACGGCTTTTAATTGAGGTGCGAGAACACTTTCAAATGTAGCCATAAAACCAATTTTTCAATTTGAAAACCAATATTTACACTTCACTCGAAACGATTCACTTTTCAAATGACTCTCTGCGCGTCCATAATTGATGGCCAGCCAACTGCAGACGCTCATCAAATAGACAGGGCGAAACTGTTAGTCGGGTTAATTGGCTGCACAACACAGAGGAGTCGCGGGCATTCTCATCCGTGCCAAGTTCAAGTGAAACCAATCAGTCTGGCTGGCCAGTTTATTTATTTTTTCCCCACAAACCTTTCTTGAATCACCTTTAAAAGTTTATCCATTTGCAATAATTGACTCGGCGGTGTATGGTGCACCTTCTGCCCCAGCAATGCTCCGACTGACCGACTTCTACCTACTTCCACTCAACCGATAAAGTCACACAGCCAATAATTATTGTAATTATATAGTTTTTGTGGACAGTTTCGATTTATTAGTCTCGTCGTCGTCAATACATGACAACTTTTTTCAAATGATTGGTGGTCAATAAAATCACTTTTCTTTTCTAACCGCGCCTGATCGGTTAGCAGAGAAATTAGAAATTGATTAAGTATCGATTACGTTATCACATCGATTGATGATTGTGGGATTTGACGTTGGACATGTACAGCCTTAAGCAGTAGCAGAAATACATCGAAACCGCCTTTGTCAAGTTCACTTTTCTCTTTAACCATACGTCGATGATTTTTTATTTTTTTACTTCAAAGCACAACCGAGGCATATCATACATATAGAATGAATTCCCCAGTGTTATCTGTTATGCCATCATAAAAGACGCTAAATAGCCTGATATTAGATTTGGGCAGCCCGAGCGATCGGCACACTTTCACTGGATGCCTCCCCTGGCCAACCTTGACAGCCCATAAATAAAGCATTGACATTCAGCAGAGCATTAAATTAATTGTTGCTCTCGATGGCAACTCTGAACGCGCGACAATCAATATTTCTTCAACACTAGCACCGAATACAATGCGAAATATTAACGATAATTAAACTGATTGCCATCAAAGAATGGAGTGCGATTTTTATTTTGCGAAAGTTGATATCATAGAGCCGCTTATGATGAATATAATGTGTATCAAAACACTAAGAAGGTTCGTTTTAGAAATTACCCACTTTCAAATTAATGGCCTATCATTACCCGAAGCTTTTATTCTACCTTTAAAAGAACCACGTTCCATAGATGTAAACAGAGCTTTTGCTATAATTGACCATTTGGCAATTTGTGCCCAGATGTAATTTAGTCTTAACAAGAAACTGTCTAGTTTAATTTTCCTTTTCCGATCGCCACTTTGGGCTACATTAGCATCGTTATCATAGAGACATGGCTTAATTCATGTGTTCTCCGGGAAGTATCAATAAATAATCATTAGGAAACTTAAAAGCAATTGCTATTGGCGTGTAGCCCGACATAATCCAGACTAATGCAATTGATAAATTTCACTCAACTAATTCATTCCATTTTGATAAGAAGCTGTTCTGACTCTCTGCCATAAAGTGTTTTCGAAACATCCTGTCAATAGAAACATGAAAATGCATAATATTAGTTTTATTGGACAAGAGGCGGTATAACTAACAAGTTTTAGATCACTATCCAGAACCAGAAGAAACGCCTGTGTGGGATCTCAGAATAATTCTATTTTATTGTGTTCAATTTACAATCAGAGCGGAGTATAGGAAACTCTGTGCTCTGGGAAATGTCAATGGAACGAATTCTTTGTTGTGGGTGCAATACAATATTAAACAAATTCAGAAAATGTTCTAGGAATCGATCTAGAGGAGGTGCAATAACAATAGCGCTGTTTCTCAAATTATGAAAAGTGCATTATTTGCAGTGTTAAAGATTTCGTGATCATGATTCTTAATAAATGCTGAAATTAGGTGTACTTTTGATGTTGCAATTTGATCTAAAATATATAGAGAGGACTGAATCAAGTGATCCATCATCACGGAGAATCGGACCTTTCTGCGAAAAGTCTTTAGAAATGGTTTCGGCGTAAATAAGGCACTTTATGGGAACGAAAAACTGGTTCGTTTTTATGTTCACCGATAAAAATCATGATAAGATTGCAATTTAACTAAAACTGTTTAACAATGTACTTTCATAAAAGGCTGTAAAATAAGAGCGA
Source organism: Clogmia albipunctata (assembly GCA_001014945.1). NCBI lineage: Eukaryota > Metazoa > Arthropoda > Insecta > Diptera > Psychodidae > Clogmia > Clogmia albipunctata. Next base: position 20,949 of record JXOV01026194.1, read on the forward strand.
AGAAATATGTTAACAAGTTGTGAACACGAAGAAATAAGGAAATATTCATCGATGGAATGAGGCACATACACATAAACTGGTTTTCAATCACAATCAATAATTTGAAGTGCGACATATAGTTTGCAATTGCATTCATTATTAAGTGTCTAAATATAGTCATCAATTTGCCTTAAATTGTGATGGTCATTACTTGGTTGTTTGAAAGTTTATCGGGCACGGATCAATTGAAGCTCCGCCAAGCAAGATTGCAATTATCGATTGGTTGCGCCAGCAGCAGACACATCTCTGTTAAACGAGGAATTTGTGAACAAAAATTTGTCGTCTTACCACGGAAGAAGAAAAAGACTTTGTAAAATAAATAGAATTTGAAAACAAAAATTTCGCTCATCTGCAAACATTTCTCGTGTCTTGTATGTGTATAAAAAATAGCACAGCGTTGTCACAAAGGTAAATAAAGGCTTCTTTTATTTGCCATTCAATTAAACGAAACAATCCAGTAACAACCATAACAGCACACATGGAAATTATTTGCAAAGTTCAATTATGTCTTTATTCAAGGGAAATAATGATAGTTGCACAGCGCCTTGTTAACACGTTACATACAAGAGAAGAATCGGCCAAATGCCATTACATGTGCGATTAAGTTTAAGCACAGATGTGAATTTTTATTGATCACAATTCATGGCCAACATTACACTATCCGGGCACTCAATGACCAGAGGTGTTGCCCGTGAGATAAAACACGCTCATATTTCTCCCGATAATTTGACAAATAATCGCATTAATGGCCGATAATTAGACCACAATAAACAATTTGGAGTTGCATATAAATAAATGGCCGGTAATAAAATATTTATGTTCAATGTTACGCCTTCATATAGATTGGCAGCCGATAATAATTGCAGATTTCACCTGAGTGGTATTTATTTGCGGTTGTCATATGCTCAGTGATTTGCATGTGTGATCGGAACAATGACAAAAACTGCAAGACGTTTGTAGGTTTCTATGTTAATTGTGACTTTTTGCCGAGCACTTCTCTTTGCGAAGAGTGGCCGTAACTGCAAGCCATTAAATCAGCTCAGACTGCATCGTAGTCGTTGTGCTGCTTCTTTTCAGTAAAATAAAAACAACACTAGCAAGAAAAATTAGCATCAAACTTTATCTAGGTGCATGTTCGTGTGTGTGATTAGTGACAATCATTTCGTTTGTCCATGCAGTCTATAAATTACTATGTCAAAGCCAATAGTAGTTTGTGTAGAATAATGGCGAGGAAATGGGAAGGGAAATTATGCGGAATGTGGGTGACAAATACTGGTTAGAAATTGGAAGATTCAGCAGCGAAAGACTGACAATCCTCACTCAATCAAAGAAGATGAAGTCTCTTATTAGCCATTAGCATTTTAATATATATATAACACATAGAAATGAAAATTTAGGTCGTTTTCCGATTCACACTCTCTTCCGACTTTGTGTTTTCCACCATCCCAGCTCACCGTGAAATTCTATATCTTTGCCCGGCCTTGTACTGGTTAATTTTTATGTGAATGGGGGCTCATCGTAAATCGCATGCAATGTAAACTGTCTGTCACTGGACATAGTAGCGTACTAAATGCAAATTGGTAAACGGATCTCTTTGTCGGAAACAAGAAACGACTCCAGATTGGCCAATTACGTTTGATAACAGTTACACGGCAGCAAGCTGCACACAAAACAGCCTCAGCTGCTTCGATGGTCAGCCGTATGGAGAATAGAAAATTAATTGAACGTCCAGTCATTGGAAGATTCGCGTGCCGTAATGCATTTGCAAAGTCAAGAGAGAGAACAGTTCGAACTGTACTGAACTGCCACCAATTTGCCAAGTAACGACTGCTTCCTTTACGCTAATGCCGTCTCTAATGCTATCATTAGCTAATGTGCAATAAACACCAATGTTACTTGCGCTGAATTAGTAAGTGTGTATCAGATCATGCTATCCAAGATCACAGCTAAGCCATAATGATTTCATTAACCTGTCGCTGGAACAGAGACAGGCAGAGAGATACGTAGAACGGTGGTGGCCGCAGTTGAAAAAGGAAAGAGGCGTAAGCGGTGAGAGACCGAGACAGAGAGAAACAAGAATGATGGACTGCTGTTGAGCTGGCCACAAACAAAGTAATGGACAACGTCAATGAACTTGATACACATTATCGACTGGAATCTGTGGCTCATGATAGGCAGTTATTCACCGTCCACAAGACCATTCATATATTGCACAATGTTTCCTCCTCGTCGTCGCCACTTTTGTTCTGTCGCTGCACCACCAGGAAGAATGCCCGCAATAATGTGACTCAAGTATGTAATCAGTCCCGAAAATCAATTTCGGTCCGCCTTTCAGCTTTGTGGCCACTCGACAACTTTTGGGCAAATAAATTTAAAATAATTACACGTTAAAAGATGGGAATTATGTTTGCCAGGAATATAATAATTCATCGGACTCGGTCCAGTCAGTTTGCACCAAGGCACGTTTTCGAGAGTCGTTCTTGTATTTATAGGCCCCTCGTTGTCGTTGGTCTGTCGGTTGAACAAGCTTCTTAGAAGTATTTGTGGAGCAGAATAAAGAAACGCGCTCATAGAATTATTTATTTAATACCACCTGGTTTCAGTTTTGCCACGAATCCGTTAAATGAATGGGCAAATTTATCTGGATTCGGGATCTATTGGCAACTGAAATACTTGAAATTCTTGAAACAACACTCACACTAGTAGAATCCAAGTATGAATCATAAATGCTTCAATTCTTGGATATGAACTCTTGGTGAAACGTGAATGGACTATGAATTTAGGAATTTATTACCTGTCTTGTGCTTTGCAGCCAAGTCTAGGCCTGAGACTGTTATAATAAATGAAAATGAAATCGCCAAGAACCTTTTCTTAGACTAAGAGAGCTTAAGCTCTGTGCCCACCTTTTTCCAATTGGCCACAAGTGCTGTTAATTGAATGATTGAGTTGGTGGATTGTTAATGGCGACTCAGGTGCTTACTCACAGTTTCAGAATTCTTTGGAGACCTTGTGTGACCATGTTAAAGGAACAATGTACAAATGCATTCCCATTGGAATTTTCATTTCTAAATAAGATGTGACACTGAAAAATTTATATTATTCCTGTTTAATGGTGCTTTTCAATTATTCGATTAATGATCAGATCTTACATGCCTGCATGATATGGTTTTCTTCTCTGTTGTCGTACATACAAGAACTTTGTCCCTGAAGAGGCTTTGTAATTTTTCTTATTCAATGGTAATTTATTTTAATTTAATACCCTCAATCGAGCCGCGACGATTAATTGACTGTGGTGGAGGAGCTTTCATTGAGAAGGAGCAGCCTCTAAACAATTGGACGAGACTATTATTGGGAAAAAAGTTAAACCTTGAATTTAGATAGGACAATAGTCGTCTCTTGTAAAACTCGGGATTATGTAGACGGAAATCTGAAGAAAATGAAATTCTATTAAATTAATTTGCACACAATTAACCAGCTGAGAATAAAAACCGACCGCTTTGGATTAATTGTGCTTTGATCATATTTCCGTCAAGTATTATATTAAGATTTTGCACTGTGCAATTTAAAAGAAATAAAGTGCAGGCCGGTGTTATAATAATAGGTCTAGGTGGAACCTGATTCTCAAGACATGGGGAATAAAAGACCACCCACTTGACGCAATTATATCGTTAAAGAAAATGGCAATAAAGGTCCATTCAAGCCTAGAAGCGATAAAATTATCTTGTATATTTTAATTTTTATGGTACTTTATAAGACAATTGTCTATAAACGATTTGCAAATCAGCAAAGAAAGTCTCCATAGAATGAGGTTGCCTTTGCTCGGAAGAGATCGACGACGACGGACTATTAAAGCACCACTTATTTTGCATTTTATTTATCACACGTCTTCTCTCCTCTATATTGACTCGTCACTTGTTTATTATCAATATAATGTCTGTCTTGTAGCTAACCACAAACCTTTAATAGAAGAGGCTTACAATCCACAGTCCACACGTTTCTAGTTGCCGTTATATTTGTTTTGTACACTTTGATTCCCTCCTTCACGTCAAACATGGCTCAATTTTTCACGGATAACCTAAACGTAAACGATCTATTCCTAAAGGCGTTTCAGAACAATTTTCTATTTATTTCTATGAATTAAAACTGCCAATATTTAGTTTCTATTTAAAGAGCAAAAAAAAAACTAATTCACCGAGGGATCGTTTCAATTAGATCGAAATCAGATCAAATCTGTTCTATTTTTCTGTATCGACCGACCTCCTCCTCCTCCTTTGTTTTGTAATATGACGACCATACATGTAGATTCTGCAATCGCGGTGGTTATAGTCTTGCAAAGTCACGTAACGTGTTGTATACATGGCACAAATATAGGACAGTCGCACAAAAGCCATCAATCATAGTTTGCAATGTTCTACCCATGTTCTAAATCTATTAAACAAATAAGGGAATGGTGGGTATTCTGTTCCCAGTGCGATAGGATCAACATTTATTATCCAGAGGCCTGCAAGGCCTATGTACTATACATAAATCCATTCCCCACCATGTAACGAATTACTTCTGATAGCAAATCCTTGGAGAGAAGCTCATCAAAATGTGTATTACTAATGTATTTATTGACTCCAACCTGCGGAGGTCAAGATCGTTTACTTTGCAGTGTTCATAATTATTAGCTTCGTTGCTGTAATATATCCCGATGCAAGTGGCAATTTTTCAGTGATCTGTGAAAACACATTATTTATGTTCTTTCAATAAACTCCGTTCAAACTTACCGGAAACCTTTATCTCTCATCATAATGATCGGTGAAAAGTGTTAAATTATATTACCTCACTTTGATTTATATGCGTTTCGTTTGAAACGTGTGATTAAACATTTTGTATATATTTACTTCTCCTATTATCCACGTTCAAGTATCAGTAATTACTGCATTTCCTTTTTCAACTAGTATCTATATTATTATCGTGTACACCAAATGTAACATTTGACAATATCTCTATCGTTTGAGCAAGTAAACTGATAAAAGATAAGATTTTATGCAAAATTAATAGAACAAGTTTTTTTGTAATTTATTTTTCACAAAACAAATTAAATATTAATTCTCATGTAACACGTTTGAGCAGCTCACCTTCTTCCATCTCATGGATTAATAGATAAAATCTTGTTTGGTGCCGCTAAAACTAATTAAAAGAAACTTGGCAAACACGCACAATTAATTTCATTGAACTATGCACAATGTGAAGATGATCTTCACAAACCGCGCCAAGATCAGAATCGTGACGATCAATGATGATGGGAATTGCAGTTTTGTTTAAAATCATTCTTCTTGCATCACCCTCGACAATTATTCGATGCCAGACTTCATTGCTGGTATATATTATATAACAACAGCTGTCTATAATCAGAACATTTAAACTACGGGTAAAAGCACGAAAAGAGTGAGATAATGACTTAGAATCGTTCGGTCTAAGGCGGCGTGATACAACTCGACCATGACAAAGACACAACTCGACCTCTTTGACGTGACTGAGACGGACTATCACCTCTAGGCTCTAACCAAACCTCGATAAAAAGACCATCATTATTAACTAATCTGAACTCTTTAATCAACTCAGTGACAAAATGGATCAAGGTGAAAAAGAATGGTCTTAATAATTTCTCCTCTTCTCAATATCAGATTAAACCACTTTTTTCAAATGAACAAGTTCATGGTCAATTTAAAATAAACTGCTGTTTCTTAATTCTTTTCCATTCTGACCGATTCATGTGATTGGATTATGAGAGGTGTTTGTTTAACACTTGCGATTGTCGGTAATCTGATTTTCAATTCTCTTTCATCTGTCAGCATTTGATTTGTGTTGGACTAATCATCACTTGAACTAATTGTCGCTATTGTTGTAGACTTTGAAGCTAATTACAATTAGTGATTATCAAATCCTAGCAAATTTAATTTGTATTTCTCACAGTTTGTAAAACGATCTTGAGGTCATTTAACTTTGTAGTCATGAAACATTAGCTGAACCCACGCGTATTTGGTATAAACTAGAAATACGTGTAAATAGTAGACAAATAATCTGTCCAAAGAGCAAATGTCGACGAATTCGAAAGACAAAATAGAATGACAGGGAATTGAGAATTCCCTAGTACCGATTTGGACTCGGTCTCGAGACAATGAAGCGCCTTGGGGACATAGAAACGATACCGTTTGAAAAATGGAAGATAAAAGAATCACGAAAAAATGGCCAATCAATGCCGACTGGAGCAAGAATATTGATGAGATATACCGTACTTTGTCGCCCGAGGATACGATCTCATATATGTATATATATTGGAACGATCTAATGTTTTTCCACGCTAATTAATCGCCGATCCAAAACTAATTACGGTTACAGTTTTATTTTGATTCGCCTCGTCACCACACTCTCCATATCGATCTGTGCAATCTAAATGAGTTTGGTCTGTATACAGAAAACAAACGATTATTGCCCAAAAAACTGTTTATTTCCATTAGCTGATAAACCAATTAAAATTCAATTTGAAAAAGCCAGTTATTAACGCCTCTGATATTGACCCATTATCACGGTTTTACATTCTATTAAACCATATATTATAACGCGGCATAACTTTGGTTGGTCTGGAACTTAATTACGATTATAATAACTCTTGGATGATACAGAAATCAATCTATAATTATAGTTAATCAAGGGAGAATATTCTAAACGATTTCTTAAGGAATTAATTCGATTCGATCTCTTGAAATTAATCTCCATTATCTCTCTTATGTGAAACCTAAACTTGGTTAAATATATCCTCATCAAGAATGCGGTCAAATATTATGATTGCCACATAACTGAGATGATTGATGAATGAATCAAATTAAATTCCCCTGTCTAAAACACTAGCGAATTCACTTGCGAACATGCTTCTTTTTAAAAAGAGAAATCATTTCTTCGGAACAATAAATCCCCAGATAAAGTACGGTCGCCAAGGAAAGTGAATTTGGTGAACGTTTGAGAAGAAAATCACAGCCTGGTCTTTGTCTCTGAAAACATTCTCGGTGGCATGGCATGGCTCCAACTACTGGAATTTCTGCACAAAATAAGATAGATGGCTATTGTAAGAAACAATGTGTCTTCTTTTTGCGGACACGACCATGTCAAATTCTGTTACTGTTTCGAGATCATTTATTATATGGTATTCGGGGCAAGAGCAAATTACGCTGCCCAATCCATGACCTCAAAGTGGTGGCGTCTAAACGAAACCAAGTTGAAAGCTCTTTGTTCTAAATGATTTGTGAGGCATGTGTGCGAAATCGAAATTTGGCATTAAAGAGTTTCACTTGCGCTAAAATCGAAACACGATTTGATTAAGGGAAATCTTCACAAAGCGGTGGTGGTCCACTTACAGCGTCTGCATTATCAATAAAAGATATGTTATTCAAAGATCAAATTTGCATCATATGCCTATTTGAGCCCAATCTGCATATTCGTGCTCTCTGTAATTTGCAGTTGTAAAGGGAATTATGGACTAATATAAATGGAAAGGAATGGGTTCGTGATTTTAAGCTAATCACATTCCATTAATTAAATGTTCAGCCCAACTATAATTCCATTTTGCTAAACTGAGAGGACGGCTGCGGTCGACAAAATGAAAATTAAATGCAGTCAATCTGCAACATGCCAAAACAAATTCGGTTTCTTTAACCATAGTTAATGGTGAATTTGCATTTATTCAAATCTGCTTATGGCTTTTCTCTGCAACAACGATCAATTAAAGTGGAAATTTCCCGCGCATTTAATATTGGTCAATAGACGGTTATTGGAAATTCGTGACAAATTGCAAACAGACAATACCTTTGCCAATTTTAGTATATCCAGTCAATGCGTGTTTAATTACGTTTTACCATTTCATTCATTTCCATCTGATAACAACCCCGTTTTCCTTTTCAATTGAAAATACATCACAAACGGAATTCCGACACTCAAACAGCTGAGATAGAAGTGGAGAGAAGTGAAATGCTGGAACCCTCTCCTCTACCTTGCTCTCCTGTTATCCGTAACTAACTCTGCATCAGCGTCAACGATGACTATAATTGCAAACAACGCCAATCCATGCAATCAAGCCATAATTGAACAATTTGTTTATATGAGTGGCTATTTTATATCGAAGGCCAATATTTCCTTGCGAAGATGGTCAGTAAATGTGGCGATAAAATTAACTTAAGCGATTAAACTTTATTGGTAAATTATAAGATCAACTCATCGATATCGTGATCAAAGGAAATGCGCAGTTGACAAGGCAGAGAAGAAGAAAAACTTTCGATTGATAATCTAAGAAATGTACAATACACTCAGAACCATATGCTTAGACAAGAGGAATGGCTTTTCTCTACCACACTATAAAATAAGCCTAACTAAAGACACAATCATTCTCCTGTTGCTTTTAATTTACAGTAACATTTACTTCCACAAAATATTTCAAATTTGCTATTTCTTTTTCTGTAAAAAATCTTATCAGTGAGATAAACATTTATTTAGAAATAGAAAATGAAATGAGTTTGATAAAAGGTAAAAGTACTCATTCCATATAAGGAAACTTAAACAAGCAAGCCTACTACCAATGCAAAGTACATATTTCAAATCAAGGTTTTGCATAAATTTTATTCAAATAATTCCATAAAACAGCTTTACTTTCCATAGATGTTATACCCATTTAAAGCTCTAGTCTACAGTGTCAATCATTTTTGAACTAAAAAGACCATTACTGATGAGTCATTTGATCAAATACATGTATTTGCTAATTTTTAATAAAAAGAACTGGAATAACCTAAGGTGAATGATATTGTATATTGAATAATAAACGTTATTTATTATCATCGGATCTGATCTTTGGAGGAGAAAGATCGTCGCCTGGTACAAAGACTTTCTTTGTGCTTCTATCTCGCTAAGCCACGAACTCTTCATAGCTAATACAAGCCCAGCGATACTAGTTCCCGCAACAATACCGATTTATTTGTTTTCATTTTCATTTCATACTAAAGACGAAAAAAGCAATTATGTAACCCATCATCCAGTAATAATCGAAATTTTATTGCACTGACACCGTCGATTGTTCCCATAAAATATGATTGATCGGAACGATTAAGTAAACATATACGATTATAGAGCCATAAACGACGAAAGATCAGGAAAATAATGTAGATCAAAGGTCCACTAGGAAAACATCGGAACTAATCGGGACTTCCACTTTTACTATCCTTATCGCGATCATCATCTGAAATCTCCACCAAAAGCCAGGTCCGATGAATTTCGGACTTTCAAACCGTACCAAGATGTGCTCAGCAGGGGCTTTGAATTTTTGCAAATAGATATTTCCCAACAGTCATCTCTATCTTAAACCACCGATTAATCATTTCAGTTGATTCCTTGTCAGAAACTATAAAACATAGCATATATAGTATAAATTCACTTTGTTTGCAAAAAAATATCATTAACTTGTCAGAGCTCCATAACCACATCAATTACGCCGTTTATTGACATGGCACAAAGTACGTATCATTGCAGTTAACGACTGTAATTGCTCGACGATTAAGGAAGAATGCAAATTTGTCTTCTTTACTGTCAATCCTCACTCTGCTCCCTGACTAATGCAGTGTCATCTTCAAATATTTAGTAAGGAATTTCTATTATATTGTGTTTCATCAATCAGCTGCTGTTAAGTGTATTAAATTTCAATTTAATTTGCAACAACCTGATTGGATTTACTTTTGCTTTTCCGCGCACTGAAATTGGACGGAATTCCAGTCTTTTAATGACGATCAGCGGAAAAGTATGTCAAATCGTACGCCTTCGGACCGGACCGCACATGTCTTTCAACGGGTTTAGCAAGCGTAAGGAAATTGTTTACTGGTCACCGATAAACAGGTAATCGGGTTGTCGAGATTGGGTTGACATTAATAATGGGTCTATCAAAGAGCGGTGAGATTACCTGTCTCAAATTTCTGCTTGTTTCAATTAAATATGATGTTCATTTGCCTTGACATTTATTATAGAGAGTGTCACCTGTCTGGTCCAACCAACAAAAACATTACCAGCCAGATCTGGCCTTACATTTCCTTTTAGGTGCAGTTATTTCGCTTAGACATGTTAAGTATACGTTATGGGTTTCGCACAATAAACACCAAAATGAAATCGTTAAAGTATCATAACTACCGTCAATCTACAATTTTAATGGCTTTTGTGGAACGGCAGCAGAAACCCACCGGCATCCAAGTTCAAGGTTGGTGGACTTCTGATGGCGACCGGTGGCCATAACAAATCCGATCGGAGCAGTGAAGTGAAACTGGATCAGATTTTTATTTATCAAAATGAGTGGTATGGCGGAAAGACAGCTCTACGGTGCAAATATTTCACCAGGTTCACTCTGCTCTATAAAAGGAAACCCAGTTGCGCCGCGCGAGATCGAAGAAAGCACGATTGTGAAATTTTTTGCACCACCACCGCCACCACATTTTTGATACCGCGACACTAACCATGTCTTTGGGGCACGATTTTTGCTCCTCGCAAAACTCAGTGAGAGAGACACAGCGGCGACAATTTGGACTGGAAATCGAACAAGCCTTTTTCACGCAGCATCCCAATTCAATTACACATCGCGCGATTTAATTGAATTTAAGTGGATTCGGGTGTACTGTTGCATGCTGGAATGTATGAAAAGAAAATAACCTTGTCACTTTCTATAGAGGTTGCAAAGCCTTAAATTTCCCCCGGTAACACACTTACCGTTTTTGTCATGGACCGCCGTTCACGACAAATCTTTGTCATTTCCCGCCATGGGGCCGACTTCGTCACCTCGTCCCGCCGCCGCCGCCACGTCCATCTTAAATCCGTATCTTATCTTATTTTCTGCAGGCGATGGCAGTCACGCTGACCAACCAATGAACCAGAGATACCTCTCTTTGGTGCATGCAGTTTAGATGGACTTTTCCCTCTAATTAAAATTAATAAAGAAATGGAGAAAAAAATGCGCACAGACGTAAATAGGGAATTAAATTAAAATGTTACATTAGGAGAGTCACGAGCAGATTATTTATCTGTTTATTGTGGGCATCACGTGCAATTGCATTAAGCCGATCGAACAAAACGATTCAAGCAGTTATCTTTGGCTAATAGATTGCAATAGACACGTATAATTTGGTGTTACAATTTATTTCTTATTTTGCCTTCCTTGACGTCCAAACAAACATACGGATTACGTTTGTGTGCCCCAATGAAAGAGAACTTAGATAATGCCATTTGGAATAAAAATCGAAATCTGCCACTTTCTGCGCAAATGAAACTGTATATATGTGTCTAGTTCTTGTAGTCACTGTACAAATGTAAAAAAATCAAGTGCCAATTAAATTACATTAAAATCGAATTTCCGATCGCCTTCAACGGAGGCAATGCTTACAGACAAACCAAAGTCCGGACACATAATGAAGCAATTTTATGAGAAAATAATTGCTCCACATAAAACACTAGCAGATCTTTCTCTCATGACCACTACTTTTAATTTCGTTCCTTCACTCCGCCGTTATATATATTCATTATATGTACATAGTTAATGACAGGAAAACGATCATGTTCTCACTTTCAAACAGCTGTAGTACCTGTTTAGCCAATTTCGTCCATCAAAAGTGGACTGAGACTTGTTAAATTTTGACAAGACGTCTTGCCACTCGGCGAAATTTGTAAATTAAATGAACAACTTCATCTCGACCCCGAATAATTGCCATTTGCATTATTCTGATAATTCAATTTCCGACTCTGATATATACAATAAATCGTTTACTAAAGTACCGATTATTATCACCGCCATGAATTAAACAAAACAGATCTGTTGTGCAAATTAGATGTGTGGCGATTTCTATAGTGTAAACATGCGGATAAATTTATTATGCCAATTGACAGGGGACGAGATATGTAATCGGCAAATTCACAAAAATAATTGGCAATGACTTTCAATGTGGCCGATGATTAAAGTAAATTGTGGATAAAATCGGCACAAAAGTTAACACTACTTTTGTCGATCTTTCGCTTTCCACTAAAAACAAAACCCGAAAGATCACTGCCGATTGCTGATCTGGACATAAACATTTCTTGTTTTCTGTCAACGGAAGATGTTTTTATGCCGATCGATTAAATTGCACGCGAATATTTTTTTTTATTTTTTGAAGATCAGAAAATCGGCCGAACGTAATTCGCGATAAATATGAACATGTCAAAACGTTTTGCACCCGGACAACACTTTGGATAAAAAACGGGCTTCTCAATGTGACAGTGAATGCACATACGACACGATCGCCAGCGATCAATCAATAATTATCATATTAATGGTGAAATTACATGATCATTATATGACTGGCCACGTTATTTAGGTGAACTTGCGACGTCCGATGCGAATAAATCATGCCAGAGTAGGTCAATGGTCTGCCAAAATTCTGAAATTGAGGACACTCAACCATGAACTTCAATCCTTAATATCCATTTAATATACTGACATTAGCCGATTCGTTTTATCTTTTATTCATTCATGCCTTTCTTAAACAAATAGTAAACTGCGTTGCACTTTGCATTGAAAGCCATAACTCTGGGTACAACCCATATTTCATGTCATGACTTGCAGTAATGGGAATTGACATTTGGGTGCTCTAAACAAGTATAATATCATAAACTTTCACTCTTTAGCAAATCATATGTTTCAATTATACGTCTATTTGTTTATTTCAATTTGTTTTGTGTTTGGCGCAATCCCCCAGATTTGGTCTCTCTCTTTCTCTCACTTTTAAACGGAAACAATCAAATGAAACTGAAATTAGCATTCAATTGCGACGGCGAACCGAACCCATTCATAAATCTGAACCAGCTTCGATTTCGTTTCAGTGCTTCGATCGTAAATTCTAAAATAATTGAATCTGAAAATGGTGCTCATTTGGGAAATGCAATGTTACGTGCCCCGGCGAGAGATAAAACTGCAAACACTAAATTGCCATTTTGGGAACAATGCGCCGTTCAATTGATCATTTGTTACTATTAGTTTTAATGTTATTATGAGACGATACTGGCTAAAACCACGGTAAAAAAGTTGTCTTGATTACCGAATTTCATTTCCGGATTAACTGCATTGAGGTGTGTCTTAATCTCTACCACCATAGCCAATTGCAATCATCTCTCGATAGCTTAGGTGCCACATGGAGATCCCAAATTCGCAGCGGGGCTCATAAGGCGACAATCCAACTCACCGTGGAAAATCAACAGGTGTCGATCAATCAGTGACGTTTTGTTTCTAATCATTTAATTAGCACCTTGGTGGAAAAGTGCGTCTAAATTTGATTTAGTTGATAACAAATCAAAGACTTTCTCCACAATTACTTTCCAGTGAATTTATGTCTATTTTTATATAAAAATCCATTGTCAAAGGCCATATACCTGAGGTGCAACTTGGTAATTGACAGGCTAATTGGCCGATTTTTTCGTCACTTTAAGACACCTTTTGTTGTTAATTACCGTCCAGTTTTATAACCTGAAATTATGTTAGATAAGCAAACAAAAAAGATTATTAAAACTGAAAATTTATTATAATTGTTATTGTACTATTAAGTTACTTTTTAAAATAATGAGGGAATAAGATAGATAGAAATACGAAAAGAAAATATCGGTAATGAATAAGTGTTCGTATAAAACATGTCACTAAGCTGTATTGTTACAAAAGACAATCGATTAGAATATCAAAGGGAATCCTGTCATCAGCATAGACCACCACCGTCGTGGTCTTGTTGATTCTGCATGCAACAATAATGAGAATTGGCGACTCAATCGCAAAGATGAAGTGAATTATAGCCAGTTTTAGACGTGATGAATTTATTTATTAACCACACTCATTGCCGTCGTCCAGCATCAGACAAATAGTACCATGGCTGCAAAAGAGAAACAGCGAGCCTGTTTGTGCCAATAAATTAATTTTCCTAGTAATTTATGTAAAAATTTCTTCGTTTGTACAGAAATTTCTATCGCATCTAAATATTAAATTGATTGTAATTGTAAAAATGTAGCTTTACCTTTTTAATTTTACTCTGGTGCAGAAAAAAATGGCAAGAAATTCTTATGGCCATAAATCGGCTCAAATGGCTTTTTAATAGAATTATAATTGTTAGTTTTCACCGAATTGAAAAATGATTCCTCTCCATTCCGACAAGATCATCGAAATGCATCAACTGCAAATCACAAGTATAGAATTGATCATTTATTACTGGACTGATATGCGTTGTCCAGGCTCGGCTCTAGCTTTACCTCATGCCTCACACGTTGTGAACCGAGTCCCGTGATGTGGGTCCATTAATTCAACATCAATTACAGCATGGGGGTACCGATTTCAACTGGCGATCGCATTTCGCTCACTTTCGTTATTAATTATCCCCGTCCAAGATAGATTGCAAAAACAAATCGAATAACAACGTATATATTTAAATGAATCACTTTCAGTGGCATTCAATGTGAAAAAAATTTGCATGTTAATTGAAATTAAAACAACTTCTGTTTCAACTATATCAACGAACTATATAGCGAAAAGCAAACAGGCGGAGACGTTTTGCAAATTAATAGCAATATTGTGGTTTATTTGGGGGAAAAGGAAACTGGCCAAATTGAAACGAAAATCGATATTGACAATAATAAGGCGGACTTTTCGGGAAAGCGAATTTACTTGCCGAGTGAAATTATATGTAGAGGCACCAACTGTGGCGACCGCAGATTTTCTTTTCAATTAAAGCCTTAATTGCCGATATTTTGTGCACGGGGTGGTGCTTAAATCACAGCGGAATGCAACCGCGGAATTTATAAACCAATCGATCTTTCCCCCGAAAATTGGCGCACGCATACACAAACACACACTTTTCAATTGAGTGCGAATCGATTAAAATTGCCATCGTTAACGTGACAAGACGTGACCGAATTTCCGATAAACGGAAGCCACAAGTTTCTCCGCAGACCATTTTGTTAATATAAACAATTTTCATGGAAGAGAAGATGGGTTAATCTGTCCAATTTTCAAATGGCCAATCAATGGCCTTTCCACCGGAAAATACAACATAATTAACGTGTATTATGTCTCTCTCTAGAGAAATTTGCATTTTAAATACTGTAATCCCATTTGATCCAATCAGAGAGTCAGGCGCGTTCTGTTGACAGAAATTGGAAAAGCTGAGTCCGGTGAGAGTCCAGATCTAGAATTGATGGCTATCTTTTGTTTGCCAACAGCAGCCACAGAGCCTTTAATCAAACGCCGACAGTTGGTGAGAATCAGCTTGGGCGCAAAAGTGCTAATCCGCCTGTCCAAATCTGTCCAGACAATGTGTGAATTTAGAAAAGGTCCGTTAGCACTGATTCGACCATTAAGACGCCGTTGACCCAATTTGGATTGGCCATGAATTATTCTGCATGATGTGAAGTGGTCGAGATGTATTGCTAATTAGTTCTGCCACATCCACACAATATAAATATAAGACAGTTAATGACTCTCTGCCTGGGGAGCTGCCTCTGGTTGGCGTCCCGTTGGACAGTCCATTGTGCCACCTTCCATAATAAATGTATATTTTGTTGGACCATTTTGAATCAATTTAGCTATTCATTTTATTATCTCACATCTTGTTTACAAACCGAATCTCTAGAATAGATACAATTAGAATCGACATGGATATGGTAAAGAATGAATTAGCAAATTTACTTACTTACCGACCTTATAACACCTTCATTTCCACTTGTTTTTCCAATAAAAAATCGATAGACATCAATTCTCGAATAGGCGAGAAACTCACAAGTCATTTCTTTTTCTATTGTGACACGAAAACATTCATTCAGGGGATTTCTATAAGCTATTTATAACACTTTGAGTAGCATTGTAGATTACATTCATATTACTAGGCCGCACTTTGAATTAAAACATTTTTATCAGTAAATTTTAAGTCAAGAACCTGTAAATTCGTGTTTAATAACGTTCAGTCCCGCTAAAATTGAAAGTGATTTTTTGTAAATGAATATGTATTAAATGGCTAAACGTAAAAGTACACCCTTAGCACGCAACAAACTGTGTAGAATTTCTCTTGGAGATTCGGCCGCCTTTTTTCGGTAAAACTCAATTAAAAAGCAATTTGATTAAGCGCTGTTTATCACGAAATGGGGACGCTTAAAATTGCAGATTTGTTGTCACATATTTTTTCTTCTTCTTTTGACCATTACCGCTGCTACATTGAAGCATTGGAATGGTAATTTGATAGGGAGTTTCTTACGTGGCCAAGAGTCGGTGTTTACTGTTTACCGTGAGCATAATTCAAAGATGATAACTGCCTTGTAACGGGACTTTGGCCGCGTGTCGGCGTTGTCAATTGGACATTGTTCTGGTGGATCATTCATCAGCAAGACCAGTGCCATTCTGGTGTGTTTTTGCATTCATCGAGGCATTTCAGGAGAGGAAAAGAAAATTAATTAATTAACGAAAGACGGAATCGGCTTTTACTCTCCGAAAGACAGTCATGTCACATCAAATTATCATTAATTTTGGTTTGAAGTTTTTCGGGAAAGGCCAATGCTTCTTATTCAAATTGTCGGCAGCTTTTGGTGGACCATCGACCCTGTCCAAGAAGACCAATAGATTGATTATCAACGGATTCTGACGTGACTCTTGTTATTAAGCACTCAAATCTGACACATTAAAAGATAAGACCAAGGGAATGTGTGACAGTGGAGATCCCCTTTTGGTGATTGTGGATCGATCCGAGGTTGTCGGTGTTGCACATCCAATGATGTGTGCCCAGAATTAATGAATCCATCGGGCGGAAACACAATTCGTATTTTAATATACCAAATTTTATATTCTATCCTATCCCAGCGTTTTGTGTCATTGTATTCGATCCACCACGTCCCTGGTTCGATTCGAGCTCATGCCGGGCGCCCGTAAATGCCCATTTATTTCGTCGTAAATTTGAATATTAAAAACGTTCATTGGCAAATCCACACCGATTGAGGAAAGGAAGGGCTTCAACCCGAATGGAAATGAATTATGATCATTTGAGTAACAACACCGTAACTAATGAGTCACTAAGACTTGGCATGGTTATTATCTTTAGTATGAACGTACTAATTAGTACGTTCTTCAGTGAAATTCCCCAGAAAAAATATTGTATTTATAATTTTTTCACCGCGCATATAAATTACTTTTGTTTATCATTAAACATTCCTGCATTATTTTTGCATAAATAAAATTCTGGTGTCTCCAGACAGCCCACATTAAATTTTTGCCAACGCTATATCGAATTTCCATGTTCATCCAGGAAGCTCATTCATTATGCTGGATTTTTATCAATCGTGCATTTATCATTTCATCAATTTGCCATGTCGACGGTGTCGAATTCTTGTGAAGACACCCCAAGGGGAGAGAATTGCATCAACAGTCATTGTATTTTTTATCCTCATTCCGAATAGGACATCCTGCCAACAGATGCACATTCAATGTTTACGTTTGTTTACGAATTTTCCACGTCATTGATCAAATTGGCCAATTGTGAATTCGATACACCAAATGAATAAAACTGTGAAAACAAATCTGCAATAAATAGGGGGACATTGAACCAATATTATTATTAAGGGACAATTTAGGGATGTTACAGACAATATTGTCCAAGCACGACCCTCCGCGATGGTGTGAAAATAATGCCCTTCAGACTAGAAATGGCACGAAATGGCCAATTTCAAACAGCTTAACTTAAACCTAGAAATACTCAAATCTGTGAAATAATACTTCCTCGTATTTATTGTGGTTATGTGAAAAGTGAACAATTTACGAACCCCTTGCAGTTCTAAAATAATTTCAGCAATTCGGAAAGCCATTATAATTTGCAATTTTAATTTAACAACTGTTGGACTAGCAAAAAATCCAATCAATGTTAATGGAGGAAATATTTTATCAATTACTTCCCCATATTTGAGAAACGCTCAAATACCTTATTAAACTGCTTAAAATTCGCTCCAACATAGTTTTTTTTATTGTTTTTCTTTTTGCGATAATGAATAAATCTCGCGCTCTCACTATCATGGCTTCATCGGTTATAGTTTCCCATATTGTAAGTGAATATCTTAGATAATGTATTTTGTGATTGAAAAAGTGTGCAAATTCTATTTTGCTCTCGTTGTTCAACTTGTTGAACATGTAGCTGGATAGGCGGGAAAAGAAGTTTGAAATAAATTACCGACCAAACTTTCCTCATTTTTAAAGAATTCCACGGCAAGGCACTTTGCAATTTGGCGGTTTTTGTACGAGCGCGCGTTGTATTGATGTAAATTGACAATTTTCCGCAATGTTTGGCCAGAAATCACGATCGTGTTTACTTTCCTTTTCAATTTTCGCCAATTGTGCGTTGTTTTTTATTGTTATCGAACGGTTACTTAGTGGGTAATTGGGGTAGAGTGCCCGTCGTCGTCCATTTTATTATGTTGCATTATATCAGCTCTCTCACAGATTGTCATCTCTCTCTTGGCCACAGACAGAGTATAATTGGTGGATTTCACTAAATCGATCGTCCAATTATATAGAATTCATAAATCGATTTCAATAGGCTGCGAACGGAGAGACAGACCACCACTTCCTCGTTTGCGCAAATATTTTTTGATTGCACAAGGAGACGTGCTATATTATATAAATGGCACATTATATTGCTGCCCATTAATCTCCCCATGATGCACCTAATTACGATCTATCGCACCTCGATTGAAATTTCAATTTCTCCGCACTTTGTTTGCAAACTGTCAGCATTGCACTGTTTTACGTCGGAATGGGATTAAGATTTTTACACAAAAGGCCATTAAAATAATACGAAATATTAATAAATTTCCCCGTATAATCCCATGGCTTGATATAGGCCTCGTGGATCATAAGTTGTGGGACAGACCTATCATTTTCACTTCATAGCACTCTGTTCGAAAGATAAATTACCATTTTAATGGAAAAACTTGAAAAGACTTAATTATCCCGTGTACGAAAGATAGTAACTTCACATTTGTTTTCTTCTATTGCAGACATTGGCTTGGTGCAGAGGCTGGCCACTGGTTGTTGCCGGAGCGGTAGTTCTCCATCTGGGCAGCTTGGATGAGTCTCTGATCCGTCCCCAGGACATCTACGTTTGTATCCGGTCGGGTGAGAATGGTCCTGAGCTGTGTGCCTCTTGGTTTTCACCAAAGCTGAGCCGAATCGTCTCCCGAAAACTGGATCCTGAAAAGGAGTCCATCAGTCCGCTTGCAATTGAGATGTTAGCTGACGAGTTACCACAGCTGCTACAAAGTTTACTAGTCGGTGTCGAGCGCGTGATCTGCAGGCTGCCGTTGGACGATCTCTCGTTCCCGGCCAGCGTCACCACACAACCAAATAATGAGGAGCAAGTGGCCGACCATTCCGAATCGGCCAACAAAGACGAGAGAGCAGCTAATGAGA
The DNA here is from genome assembly GCA_001014945.1 of Clogmia albipunctata. Classification (NCBI taxonomy): domain Eukaryota; kingdom Metazoa; phylum Arthropoda; class Insecta; order Diptera; family Psychodidae; genus Clogmia; species Clogmia albipunctata. Next base: position 40,501 of record JXOV01026194.1, read on the forward strand.
ATCAGGCTCGTCGGGCGCCGTTCGAGACGGGCATAAAGCGACGAGAGTTGATCACCAAGAACAAGATGCCCAATAATAAGTACGCCCTATTGCGGGCCATTAAAAGCGAGTCCAGTCAAAGTTCGTCGCCAGAAATGTCGCTGACTTCGACGGTTTCCAGTGAGGAGGGCGAACCGCAGCAACAGTCCATGGCATTGTTCTGCCTCGGCGGATCGTTTCCACATATTGACAGCGACGAGGAGAGCGCGGACGAGGCGAGCAAGAGGAATCCAACCAATCCAGGTAATTCTATTAAAATTTGAATTCAATTTCCGGATTGCAAATCCATCACTATTAAATCGCATGCGGGCATATATCGCGAATTAGGCCCAGGGAATCAAAATTTCTCTCCAATAGAAATTACCATTAATTCAACCATCTTTCTCTCTCTCGCTCTTGGTTTAAACAGAGAGCAAATCGTGAATCTAAGATAATACCCTTAATTAAATAGAGTCAGTTCCCTTGTGAGCACAAATTATTAATTTTCAATATGGATTTGGATCGAGAGCCGCCGGCCAACACGTTCTTTTCCCAGTTATGAGAACTTTTCGCAATAATAATGCAAATTTATATGTCAGCCACGGGAACTGACGTTGTTTTTGTGCTTCATCCAACTGGATGGATTTACAGTTAAAGTTGCATAAATCCAATCATGTAGGTCTGGAACTTTGGCAAACGCGCCTTTTGTGACATAACATCACGCTCTCTTTAATAGTTGTGTGCCTGTTAACAAGAGTCCGACTGTGTTCGGTCAAGTCTGACGCAGCTGCCTGCCCTAATGACCAATCGATTCGTCAATGATCGAAAGTGCATGTTGCAAGCCTGGCTGCTGTTGCTTTGTGTGGGAACGCTCTGAGGGAGCCGCATAATTAATGATTGCAAGTAATTAACAGTAATCGGATTAAGTGAGAGGCTCTTACACATGTCGGGGCTGGATAATGCGGTTTGTAAACAAGCCGAAAACCGTATTACCTTCTCAATCTTCAATTGCCCAATCCTATTCCAAATGGAAGTATTGTAGGCGGATCAACATGGCCAGACTCTCGGTACAGTTCTTTCCAAGAGCATACTCGACTCCTAATTACATTACAGAGGTGTTTCTATGGGCCACCGCAAGAGCACTCTAACGGTTCACAAAAGATATCAAGCCCAACAATGAGCTGCATTTTTTCCAAACACTTCACCAAAGAAATGCCAATATCATCGGAAAAACAGTACCCAACATCAGGTTTACCGGTTACAGAGAACAATTGCCAGTAGTAAAACAAATTGAATGGGTGTACTGGCTAGTGAAATTGTCCGCAGACAGGTCGATTTTGTCAGCAAATTGCTTGTGACAATTTTCTTTATCAAATTACCCTTATAAAGTGGTAGCCTGATTGAAATTACGAGAACAGGCGTATATGCCGCAATTAATTTTTACTATTGCACTTGTTTGTCGTTGATTTATTTGCTAGGCAAGAGCAAGAGGCGATTTATAAACACAACTGAACCTTGTAAAGGATTTGCAGCCGAGGCCCACGCACTATCAGCTGCATAAATTACTTAGCAAATGCAGAGATTTGAAGCTCGTCGGCGGCGGCGACCGATTGCGGAATTATGCAACAGTCATGCCGCTGCGCTGTCCAAACCGAGATTATATACTGATTGTTCATGGTCAAATGAAATGAAATGGTTATAATTTCCGCGGAATGTTGATGTCACAAACAGTCGGTGCTTAGTTTTAAAGACTTCATTATTTTCCTCCACCTGGGCATTATGTTGGCTGTCCGGTTGAATGGCATGCAATTAGTATTATTGTTAGGCTGGAAGAATATGCGAAATTGATCCATAAATAGTGAAATCGCTTTCATTTATTGTATTAAGTACAAAGTTTCCCGTGGAACAGTTTTGAAAGATGGATCCTATTATATTCCAACTTGGTCCAAACTCAAAAGTGTGCTAATATTATAATCAAAGCGTACGCCTACAATCCCGACTACTTATTGTCCATCGGTAACTAAATACGAATCTGGGCTACTCCGTTTCTGACTACAGTCATCAATCTTTAGCACTATTTTACTGTGCAAATTCACTAAGGTTAAACAAAAGACCTTCCGCATAGAATAGTATTGTAGAAAGCTGAACGAATTCAAAACAACTGCTTAGTTCCATGTATTAACCATATAATAATCATATGTTCTTATTTCTCTTTATTTTAGTGTCCAATCTGACTAACGATTTGGTCGTGGTTTCAAGGTCGATCGCCGATTTGCCTGAGAAGCTCTTAATGTCCGGAATTTATTTGCCAGGTAAGATGAAAAACAATAAAAAAAAACTGTGTCTCTTGATAGGAATGCACGCCTTATCCACAACAAACTGTAATGATCAATTAAGATTGAATTAAAATTATTGCCATTTTCCATTTTCGATCGTAAAAAATCAAGATCGCTCTCAGTTTTTTTCCACGAGAGCCGCCACAAAGGTGCATCAAATCGATAGCGCTTCGGAAAATGTAATTGGCATTATCATGGACCCCCGACCAGAGAGATGCAGTTTCGTTAACGACATGATTGATTAGCTCTACTGGTCCGCGAAGAGTTTTGTTTTTGTCTCGATCACTGTTTAGTAGATAAGAGCGATAAGCCGTTTTATTATTTGGCTCTGATCCATAATAAACAGAGTGCCGTATTTATGCCCGTCATCTTAATACCGAGATAATACACTTAACATAATAAAACAGCCCGCTGAGAGATCGTCAATATCAATTTGAAGTTACTCTCCCCAGGTCCATTTCCGTTGAAATTTCTCCACTACACTAAAGATCGCGCTGCGGTGGCGGCGGCGGAGGATCGAGAGAAAGAGATCATTATCCAATTCTCGAAAACACAGAGTGCGTCCACGGATGGACATATATGTGCAAGAGATCGCATCAAAATAATCCAATTAACAGAAACAAGAGCAATAAAGGAATTTATTGCGAGCCAACGAATTGAATTTTAATTAAGAATTTCTTTTTCTAGAGACCATCACCGTGATACTCTCGATGGCCATCATTAATTGAAATCTCATGCCTTTTTTCGCGAATGCATTCTGTAAAGCAGTAGCAAAAATCGTCCCATGCGTCACACAGAGGCGATTCGCAAATTTTCACTTGTTAATTGACTGAAAATGCCTCGAGAAAAGCGAAATGCTTTATGCATTTATTGGCGACCTTAATTTAATCATTCATTCCACGAACGTCTTTCCAATAACTAATAAAAAGCGATTCACGACCAAATGGTAATTGTCTTATGGTCTGCCTCTCTGTCCAGATGTAGTCATTCCAGTTAATGCCCTATCAGGGATTTTTGGTAGGTGGCTGTGGCTGTTGGTGGTAATTAAAATTAAATCAGCAGCGATCACAATTGTCACCATTTATGATCAATGATGAAAATTCAATAGGCACACTTTACACCTTTCAAAACGCAATAATTACTCGTTTAATGTCTCTTTTCTGCCTCGCCAGTCACATATCATTTCTAGGCCTCTCTCGCTAAATTGAACCTGACGTCTATGTGCGTGTATGCTTTGTTTTGCAAGGCATTTTCTAAAGTATGATCACATTTATTAGATTGTGCCACAAAGTGGGCAACAATACTTTTTTTACTTAGGAAAATGGCTAACAATTTAGATAAAAGTCAAAATGATTAACTTAATCCACCTACACGGTGCTCCAGATCTGATGTTGTAGAGATTGTCGTGTTCAGTTTATAAGCATTAAATTACAATTTGTGTGAGTACGATTATTTGCATAACATATACGTGCATACATTTATACTATCCTCGATGTTATGATTTGCAAATTGCAAGCTATAAACTTTGATTAATTTGCCTAACGGTGGATGATGGCCATAAAATGTCAATATTCAGCGTTTTATTGGCAAAGGGCAGCAAGGCATCTCTATTAATTGAAGAGTCATGCATTGGACTCGTGACCGCATCGTCGAGAACAATCTCCTATCTCAGGTGCAGTCCCGCAAAAAGGCGGTTCAAGACAGTAGTCTAATGGAGGATTAGTTGTTCTATAAATTAAGTCGTTTACCGCAAATTGCAAACGACTGTTATTAATAACAATCATAAATCATATGTCCAATAAATTAGAATAGATAAAATTCACAAAATCGTAATCTGGAAGGAAGTTACGCCACACATTTCCGGATTAATATTCTCGAAACGACTTATTGCCGATAAATATTATTACTCCGAATAAATGAATGAAATTAATTGGATGAGCTGTTTAAGATAATAAATTAATTGTAAGAGGCGAGAAACGGTCAGTAGCAAATTCCAATCCGCGTCAGGTGAAAACATATTTACATTCGAA